>VNJV01009303.1:0-19466 GCA_008042635.1 Drosophila nikananu | reverse complement strand
AGTTTTAAACTTGTCGTACTAGGAATAAATAAATAAATAAATAAATTGACAATTGACTTATATAAAAATATAGTGAGTACTTAGTTGTGCAAATTCACGGAAAATGCCGGATTACAAAACAAATTATTGATAAAAGGATTGAAGGGCAAAACAATGTATTAAAAAATACTTAAGAAGCAATGGCAATTTGCACGCCTTGTCTTAGATAAGCACAAAGCGAATGTTGAGTATCGTCGAGGAAACCATGCGATTTGTTCCTAGGTTCAGAAGTGAAAAAACGACGGATTGTTCTATTGGTGACACAACATTGCTCTATTAACTCGGTGGACCACTTAAATGGTCACGCTATGCAGTGAGTGCACCAACATCGCACTAAATGTTTCTTAAGTTTAAAATCATATCATATTTTCTATTCAATTTAGCTATTTTTGCCTATTTTTGTGGGCCTGGCCGGCTATAAACGGCGACCGATAAATGGCAACACTGTTCGGCTGAGTCGGCTCGGTGGCGCTCGGCCCGCTCTCGCTCTCTCTGAGCGCAATTCACATGAAATAACATCGCTCATTCGCTCTCGAATCATGTTAACATGAGTGTTTCGGAGATTATTAGTGATGATAGGAATATCCACTCGTGACGTAAAAAGCCAAATATGACGGGGAAAAAGCGAATATCGTCGAAAAACACCGGAAAACTTCGCCAAGAAAAACCTTGATGTTGAAAAGATGTTTTCGGCATCACTAGTTACAGTTACAACAACGATTTCAAGAACTACGGACGTTTCACTCGGCGCTCGCTGGTGGCGCGTGCTATAGAATTGAGTAACGACGGGCAAGGGAATTTCAGCAAAATAAAAACAAAACAAAAAAATAATAAAAATAAAAACCAAACAAAAACAACATAAAATAAATCGCAAAACGAATCAAACCAATACGGAACACGGAACACAACTTACTAAGTAAATATATTGAATGGCAAATAAGTAAATAGACGACACGCACACACACCACAAACCGAAAAACGAAAAAAGAATAAAACCCCACAACCACCCACGAGAACACACGCAGATTTGAGGAGAAAAGCATCGCAATTGTAACAACCAACTGAGTCATTATACAACTCGCCAGCGCCAGCCAGTAAAATAAAAACAACAGCCAGGAGCAAACCCGCATATGTATAACCACCAGCGTCAGAAATAAGTTATCATCGCGTCGAATCGGCACCGAAATTAACATCAGTGCCTATCAGCAGCAGCATTAGCAGCATCTGCAGTTACATCGGTATATTTCTGAATTTGTCTAAACACGATTTGAATACAATATTTTCCCGATAACGCCATAGCAGCCAGCGCCTGCATATGTGTGTCAGTGGGCCTCTGTGTGGGTGTGCGAGAAAGCTGAAAACTATTCCACCACACATGCAAATGAGACGAAAAAGGAGACAGTCGGAGACGGAGATGGAGTCTCGTCGCATCTTCGTCTGCCTCTCGTTTTCTCTCAGCCATTCCACAACGTCTCGTCCCCGTTTCGCTTCGTATCGACTCGTTTTGTTGTCGTTATCACACGCTCACTAGGGCAGTGGAGTGAAGTCCGACCTTAGGGCACATGCACACAGCCCCCACCCACCCCCACCAGCGCCCTCTGCCTATGACAGCTGAGTGTGCCTGTGTGTAACTGTGTGTTGGCTCTCTTTCATCATCGCAACGATCTCGCCACTCAGCTGATGTCTTCCGCTACTTTAAGCTTCCCCCGCGAGGCCAACGGGACTCGTGTGCCCTTCGTGTAACCCTTTGCCACAAATAACTGTTACTATTTAGTGTAGAGCGCGAGAACTCCAAAACGTAGATAAAGCTAAAAATCTATTGCACAGCGTATTTAGTTAGCCATTTCCATAATAATGATGTGCTAAAAAGAATGAAATATTCTTACGAAATGTGGTAAACAATACAGTGAACACACGATAAGGCGAGCTTATGTGTTTTGTATGCATTGAATACTGTTTTCGACTGATGCATTTCCCCATTTCGAATATAATATAAGCGAGTTCAGCAACGCGATTCGATTTCGATTGTTGCCACACACTGGCGACGGAACGAGGAGGTGAAGTATGGCAACTGCAGCTGTTTTTGCATTTTTGGCCCGTGCCGCAATCAAATTTCTGGCCAAAGGCATTTGGCATTTCTTTGCGGGCTGTGCAAGAAGCAGTACGTTTGTTCGTTCAAACACAATAAGAAAACAACAAGAAAAAACCAAATAGAAAAATAGATATTGCGCCGACACACACCCACACAGATACACAGACAAGTTCGCCGAGAGACGTGTACATATATTTGTCATTTCAATTTTCGTGTGCGCTGTTGTGCTCAGATAAACGGACGAGAATCATGTGCCAAAATTGTGTTGCTCCGTTTTTTTCTATTTTTTTGTGTGTGTGATTTGTGACGTAAAGTGGCTAGCAAATTGACGTTCTGGCTAAATATGAACAGCTGATTTTGTGTTTTTGTGGCTCGTGATGACGGTGGAATATGGAATTTCTAATTGCGGAGGAGAGGCCGTTACCGTAACCGTTTGACTTCCGGCAGTGCTTTGCTTGTGTGAAGAACGTGAAGAATCCAAATGGAGCATAAATTTGGCAATTACAGTGCAAGACGGCGGGCGGGGAGGTGTAGAGAAAAACGAGGAAGAGAAAATGTCAATAGCTCATGCATATACACACATACACGCATACACAAACATTCGCCCGCGCGGTCAGCTGTTTTGTGTTGTTCTTGAGTAAAAGTTGTAGGAAATTCGAGGCTTGAACGCCAAAAACATACACAACAACCGTGTCCGTGCCAGTGGCTCTGTGTGTGTGTCTGCTTGCGAGCTCTCTCACTCTCTTGCTCTCTCTCTCTCTCCGCACGCCTCTCTTTGGAGGGAAATGAGAGCTGCGTTTTCTTCAAGCCAGCTAGTCTGTGGGAAATTGTTCTGGCATTAAGTACAAACAACTCGGCGTGCTTGTGTTCGACGATCTCGTTGTAAAATTAAGTGGCTGCATCACACGCGTATGTATGCAGCAGCTTAAATTGCATATATTGGGGGCATGTGACTGTATGTGCGTGTGTGTGTGTGTCTGTAATTTCCCGCGACATTCTGACTCGGGGAAAATAACCTAAAAGCATTATGCAATGTACATATCAAAGTGTGAGCGTCAAGCGAGCGTAGGTTGAATGCAGCAGCAGATCTATGCAGTGCCTCTTTTGTGCCATTTATGTAATGCTCCGTTCACTCGCTCTCGCGTTCCCGTTCCCGTTCCCGCTTTCGCTCTTCTTCCACTCTGCTCAGCTGACATTATTTGTCAGAAAACGGTAAACGGCAGGCGGACAGTTCGCTCTGCATTTCTGTGCCCCGTTCCCCCCCTAGTGGCAGTGGCAGTGATGTAACGGCATTCTCGCTCCGCTTCTGCTGCGACATGTGAACTGGATTACACAGTGCTAAAAAGGGAAGCAAGGCAGTCAAATGAAAAACGAAAGGAAAAAGGCAAACCGAGCACGATAAATTGACACACGGCGAGACGAGCGTTTGTATATCACAGTGGCTGTATGTGTGTATGTGCGTGCAAGAGCAGTGGCATATGCAAAGGGGGCGCATCCTCATTTGAATTTGTACACAAACAAAATTATTATGCTTTTATTTTTCAAATCATGTTTTTTTGTTTTGTTTTATAAAAAAATTACTTTTGTAATATTTATAAAAAAAAAAAATTGGGTTAAAATTACTCAACTAAATATTTCTTTATTTCAAATTTTCTCATATTTAAAATATTTTTGTATTAATTTAATATTTATTTGGCTATAAACTAAGCTTTATTGATTTCATTTCAATATTTTGTTTTGTTTACGCATTCTCGACACGCCCCCCGTTAGCTCAAAAATTCCCCCGTAAAAAATAACGTATACGCCCATGGGTCCCAGTGTCGTTGCGCAAAAACCTGTGCCGTGCTCACCCGTTTAATTATCTTCAAACAAAACGGGGCAAATTGAAGGCTGCAAGCAGCCGTACTCCAAATGCCCTACTCATTAGAGGGGCATGTGCACATCGACAGCTTAACTTAATTGAATTAAATGTTCCTAATTGAAAGACAAAAGGCACTTTACCGAACGAATCGCGGCATGCCATAAACCATAAAAGGCCGCTCATGTACAAGTACACACACAAACACACGTTGGACGGACGATAACAAGGGAAATCATGCTATTTCACATTGATATGTACTCGTACCGTGATTTCATCTTTGATGGAAAATCAGAGGCGGTGTTAAGCACCTATCGCTTTTGTATACAATAGACTCATGTCTGCATTATGTCCAATATAATAGGATTGATTCCTAAGACAGCTGTTAAATTTGTTACAAAAAATCACTTACTAAAAGAGTTATAAACCAGCTTTACTTGTGGTAAAAGAAAATCTGTTTTTTTAGTGCTTAGTTATAAAAGGTTGTAAAATATTAAATTGTGCTACAAAGCACTTTACTGAAATGAGTATCTTTACTGAAATGAGCATATTTAATGACTTGGTGAAATAAGTTCAATGTTAATGTTAGTTGACGCAAAGAAACCCCAAATCCTCTTGACAAGAAAAATGATTCTGTTTAAGAAAATTTTCCAATTTCTCAATTTCAATTTCTAAAAAACAAATGAACTAAATATTGAGGTATTATCAAACTATGGTAAATTCAGGAACATCATTATCATTATCATTAATGCTGTTCTTTTGTCAACATTTCTTGCCCTCTAACAATCGCTTCCTTAGCAGCCATGGACCCGCTCCCAAAAAGTATGCTACAAAGCTAGCGAGAGCCGAGTCCTCCAAGCAGTTGACTTTTCGCCCCCGTCCAAATGCCTATAAATACATGCCCCTCGAAAGCACACACACACACACTTGGTACACTTGGGTATTTACCCTGCTGTTGCACATAGGAGTGAAGACTGGAGGAGGAGGGAGGGCTCTGCACTTATGACGGTGTGGAAAGTAAACATAGAAATAACAATAACAATAAAAACAACATCTTCCACGGACGCTCTTCCAGCTGATGGCTGGCTCTCACGCGCACCGCTCTCTCTCTCTCTCTCTCTTGGGCACACTCTCTCTGTCTCTGTGGCTCTCTGTGTGCGGCGGTGCACTCTTTAATGCCTCTGTGTGGGTCGCTCTTGCAACCGAAAATCAATAAAATCTGGGCCACCAGTTTTAAAGGTTGATTAAAAACGGTATGACGCGGATTCGTGAGCACGTTCGACGTCGGTGTGTGTGTGTGTGTGTGCAAAAATATAAATAAACATTTGTAAGCCGAACTCCGGTCTGTGCTCTCCAATCTCCTTCGGGCCCAGGGCCTCAATCCCCCCCTACCCCCGTTCCAGACCCTGCTCCCGCTTAAAGACGAATTCGGCTGCGTCTTATGTACCGACATAAAAGTGAAAATAGAGCTTTTTCAAGTTCACTTGGCCAGCGCACACGCACACTATCTGAATAGAGTATACATATATGTATGTATTCATGTACAATATATAGTATATATGTATATAAGCTTATGTGGGGTCCCCTGCATTTACATACATACATATGCTGCACCGTTTTCTTTTTTACTTTTCCGATGATCTTGGCTTGCCGGCTCAAAATGCTACGCAAATCTAATGTCAAGGCCAACGGAAGACTATAGGTTAAAAGTCAAATGGTAAATAGTTATAAATAGAAAACAATTTTGCTATTCGAGGAATAGGTTTGGGCAAATTCTTATTATCTGCGGATTGCAACATGAAAATTAACGAAATGCGCCACCTGGTTTTAGGTTTACTCCCGCTTATAGTAGTTCCAAGAGGATAAACTAGGTTCGAACGAAATTCAACTGCTATTAATTGCAGCTAAATTGCTCCTAAATTGAGAATAAATGCAGTTTTTTAACTAGAATACACCAGACTTTAAGCATAATTTGCCTAGCTGTGATAGTACTGCTCAAAACAAGCACAATACTTAACATAATTAATTAATGACCATTATTTAAGTGTTTTTTTGAGATGAAAATGGAGACTCGATGCATTTATCGAAGAAGTGGGATGATTTGTTGATGCAGTATTTAGGCGCTTAAATATTAAGGTCTGTTTTAGTTTATATTTTCCACCAGAATCTGTGTTTCCCATGTACCAAATGTATCAGACAAAAATTGGAAGAAGCATTGCTGGAATTAATTTTGAAACGACTTCCCGAGGCTTCCTAATTTATCACCTTATAAAGTAAAAATGTACAATAATATTTAGGCTGAAAGAATATAATATTATTGTGTGGCTAAATCCTATTCAAAACCCCAACGGATTTAGGTCAAGAACATTTATAGGTCTCTTGTCTAGGGTGTGCAATTCTTTATATTAATTTATTTAAATTATATAATCTCCTTTCCATATCACAAAAATAAATGTGACTAGCAAATTCGCTGGCACACACACAGTGTACACGGAATGTAAACAAAGCATCAGGCTTGGCTTGCATTTTAATTTGGCCTTTTTTTTTTTAGGTTAAATAATTAATAATTTATTTATTCATAGGAATTTTAGTCATAGGTTTATATTTTTTATACAAATATTGCGCTAGTTTTTCTCCTTTGATTTATTTCTTAATCATATAAAAGGGAATTCAAACATGTCCACGTTTTGCTTTGACTCCCTTAAAAATAATCACTCATACGCAGTGTTGTCTCCTGTCAAATTCTTGCTGCTTCTTTCATTCCCTGTTTTTTGTATTTAAAATAATTATTGTTAAACATCTAGTAAAAAATCTTTATCCACAAGCTAGCGAGACTGTGAAAAATATATAGTATTTTGAAATTTTAAACGACATTTGGATAATTTTATATATATCGTAGAAGACAAACGGCTCACGACTCACGGCTCGGGTGATATCGGCGCAGTTGGTCCACTTTAAATGGCTTAAACCATGGATGCAAGGGGATTAATGGGGTTCACTTTAAATTGGGATTACAGTTTTTTTTTCTTTATGTATGAATATATCCATATGTATGTGTAGTATGTATGTATGTAGGCTCCTGTGGAAACCCAGCAAAGACTTCGCAGCATTTCGTTGTGTGGCCTTCAATCGGCTTACAAACGGCGAAAAGGTTACGTGCGTATGTATGTATGCATACAAGCATACATGACCCCGCTGCACTCATACAGCTGCAGCGTGCAGCATAAATGAGAGGCCTCGGGGTCGTTTATATGTCATTGCGCAGGCCGAAGAGCAGAGCCTACCTGCCACTCTCTCTAGTTCTCTCTGTTATCTCTTGTTTTCTTGTTTATTTTTACTCGCACTACTCGGCTGCGTGGGTGGCAGATGGTGGGTTATAGTGGGGGGGGGGAGGACTTGGAGCTTTCACTTGCTCACACTCTCACTGGCCTTCGTCGGCCGCTTTATCCATTCGGCTTTGCTCCAGTTACGCAGCCGAATGCACTTCGGTTGCGTGCCTCTCTTCGCCAGCCCAGTGCTCGCTTTCTCTTCGTTGGCACGGTTAACGGTTAACCTACATTCCTTGGGGTGGCGGGGGTGCAGGAGTATGGGCGGAAGGGGGGAGACCTGGCTTGCAGCTCAATGACGTAGGCGGAGTGCATGCACATAGACAGCTGTGTACGCAAGAAAAGGGCTAATCTCTTTTAACTCCAAGGTTTTTTCGTTTGGAAAATTAAACCATTTGGAGTTGAGAACAAAAACAAAATCTATAATTTAAAGCTTTTATCTAGATTTAACATGTGATTTTTATTTAAATTTGGATTGTAAGTTATTAATATTTTTACCCCTGCTGTGCTTGAACGCGCTTTAATTGGCTGCAAAACTGTGGTCCAAAAGGCTCTTATGGAATATGAGCACAATCTCCCAAGTGGTGGCACTTAATCCTGCAATTTACTGGATATTTTTGGGACCATTTTAAATCGGTACTTTTTAACTAAATTTAAGTGGTTTAATGAAATAAATAAACTCTTAATTACAAAACAAGTAGGAAAGTAATGGAAGTAGGAAAGTCAACATTTACGGCAACTTTATGGTCTAATACCTCCAATATTATCCAACTTTGCTTAAATATTTTTTATTTATTAGCGAATTTAGTTTATACTAAAATAAACTCGATATTTTGCGCGCTAAATACCAAATTCATATTTTGTTTTAAAGCAATTTTCCGCTTATTTTCCAGGTGCCGGGACACACACATTTCATATACACAGTTCCACGGCCTTGAAAACGAATTAAATGGTTCTAACCAAACGCACTCGGATTGCCAAAACCAAAGAGAAACGAAAGATATAACACAGCAAGGAGGAGAAATCATACTAATTTATAGCCACTAGAGAACATTTTTGCCGAAAGTAAACAGTAGCCGGGAGCTAAACATTAAGACCCGGGACATGCTTTGTAAATACAACATTAAACATATTTAGGATCTAGACAACTACGCTTAAAACGACATCTCAGAACCGGAGCCGAAGGTATATATAGCACACATTCCCAATATTCAAACTTCAAACAAACACGCTTCTAATTCTAGTCGAGAAAATTTCACCAAAAAAGATATTTGTACACACGCGGAACACTAAAAGAAAAAGTAATAAGCCAGCAGCCCTCCCCACCAACAAAATAAGTAAATAGCCAAGCAGCCAACCAGCTAGAAGATAAACTATCCTCAAAGCAAGGCTAATAGATATAGCAACTAAAGAGAGCATATATAATATATATATATATAGTCGCTCAACTAAACCAAAAAAAATAAGCCATAAGACAGTATTCCCGACAAATTTCTACCAATGTGCGGATGATCCACAGGAATAAAGAAAACGCTTGAAGCTTGAGAGAGGAAGAGAGAGAACCACCGCCAACACGCCACCACCAGCATCCAGAGCCGCCCTAGGAGACGCAGCCGGGATCCGCGGCCGGAATCCGTTGCCGTCACCGTCACCGTACCGCCAAGCAGGCCAGAGAGCCAGTGCCAAGATGCATATTGAAATTCAGGTGGCTCTGAACTTCGTCATATCCTATCTCTACAACAAGCTGCCGCGCAGACGTGTAAATATATTTGGCGAGGAGCTTGAAAAGGCGTTGCGCGACAAGTTCCAGGGACACTGGTACCCAGAGGTGCCCTTCAAGGTGAGTTCTTGGGTTCTCCCAATATCGTCGCGATTCATATACAAATATTGTGCTCATATTAATCACTTTCCCTTGATATATCCTCGGAACAGGGCTCGGCCTATCGTTGCCTGAAGACCGGCGATCCCATTGATTCCGTGCTGGAGAGGGCTGCCCAGGAGAGCGGTGTACCGATCAGCGACATCCTTGAGAATTTGCCCAGTGAGCTGTCGGTCTGGGTGGATCCTGGGGAGGTTTCATTTCGCATTGGCGAGAAGGGAGCTGTTAAGGTAAGCTAAATGCACCTTTTCGTGAGGGATGGAAAGCAGTTGAAAGTATTTCCATATCCTTTTGTATATTAGTAATCAGTCACTTGTTATATTTGCTAGTTTATTATAGTTAAACAACATTATATTTGCTAGTTTATTATAGGTGATCATCATCTTCTTCATCTTTTTTAACATTTATTAGTTACGATTCATGTTAAGTAGATTGAAGATTGATTATTTTAGGCTAGTAAAATGTTGTATTAATTCAAATTCAACTATTTCTTAACTATATTTGCAACATTTAATTACTATAACTCGAGGTCTAGTCGTTTAAAACCATACAGTTAATCTATTCTCTAGCCTTGTAGAAATCTATTAAGTCTAAAACTAAGAACTAAATAATTTAAAACCAGAAATGAAGCTAACTTTGGGCAGCCAATGTTTGTATATCCTTGCGGCTTGCAAATGAATCAGGGTCTTCGTTCATAATTTTATATATTATGTTTTTTTTTGGGGAAAGTCACAAATAGTAAAAGTTTAAAATTTCATAACTAAGCCAAAAATGCTTTAATTTTAAATTTGAAAGCTTTTCTGTGTTAGTTTTTATTAGGTTAACAAATCTGTTTACTACATTTAAAGTTTTAATAAATTCAAATTTTTTATAAATTTTTAACAATTTTAACGATAAAACATTTAATAAATTTTTTACAACAAATATTTCAAATTTTTTTATTTGCCGGACATGGCCAGATCGATTCGGCTGTTGATGCTGATCAAGAATATATATGGTTTATAGGGTCGAAAATGATTCCTTTGAGTTACAAACCTCTGAATAAAATTATAATGAAAATATGAGTGAGAGAAGTAGAGACAGGGAGAGAGAGACAGAAAAGAGACAGAGAGACAGGAGAGAGAGAGAGAGGCATAAAAAAAAGACAGGGAAACAGAGACAGAGAGAGAGAGAGAGACAGGGAGACAGACTGGTAGAGAGACAGAGGTAGAGAGAAAGAGAGACGAGTCGTTAGCAAAAATGTCCTTTGTAAACACTAAATTCAACCTTTTATTGCCCCAACATATGCAGAACCTAACGGTTTCGCTTCCTTACCATCCACAGATACTCTACACGGAAAACAATGACAACCATGAGGATAGCCACTCGGCTGATCGCGAGGTCACCACCACGTTCAATCCGGAGGCGCAATGCTTCAGGCCCATCGATGCGGTCAACACAACCATGAACAATCTGAGCTTAAGCCCCAAGGCGCTGCCCCTGCCACTTCCCATGGCACTGCCCCAGACGGGCTCCTCGCCCCACTCGGCCGCCTCCAGCTCGCCCACCTACAAGGGTAGCCCCAATCCCACGATCTCCGGCAGCTGCAGCACTGGCTCCGGCACGGGTTCCGGTTCCGGTTCGACCATGTGCTCGGGCACTGGTCCCACCGGTGCCGGCACCACTGCCGCCACCAGTACCGCCGCTGCGGCCTTCACCCAGCGTGCCGCCCAGGCGCCGCTGACCTTCACCACGGCTACCTTTGCGCAGACCAAGTTTGGCAGCACCAAGCTGAAGACCAGCTCCAAGCGAACCAATAGGTAGGCTGGCTCCTGGTTTTCCTTCTACATATTTTTGTAACTTTCTCTAATTCTGCTTGTTTGTGTCTTCCAGTACCTACCGGATGTCGCCCACTGAGTTCTCCAACTACATCAAGCAGCGGGCCATACAACAGCAGCTGCACCATGGCCATGGCGTCATCCCGTCCGCGGGCTCAGTGTCCGGCTATGGCGGTCTGGATGCCGTCTCGCCGGCCCGCTCCCTTTCGCCGAATCCCCTGTATTTGGGCAGTGGCGGCCAGTGCACAGGATCCGCCGGTGGCAGTGGCGGTGGCTCCAGCGGTGGCGGGGGCACGGACACCTCCTTTTATTACCCGAACATGACCGTCGGCTTGTATCCGCAGTTCAGCAACCATCATCGCAGCCTCTTCGACACGCACTTCGGTCCGGAGGCCAGTTTGGGCCTCTTTGCCAACGCCGCCGCCGCCGCCGCCGGTGGCGGTGTGAACAACAATTACAGTACTTACCTGGAGCCTTGCTATTTCGCCAATGGCCATCCCAACATTTCGCCCTACTGCCAGCTGCATCTGTCCAACGGTGGCGGTGGTGGCTCTGGAATGGAGCGAGCCAACAGCAGCGAAAGCTGCTTTGGCATGGACATGGACTGCGGCATGGTGAGCAGCAGCGGTGTGAATGTGAATGTAAATGTGGAACTGGAGGAAGCAGCTGCTGCGGCTGCGGTGGCCGTGGCCATTGGCGGTGACTCCTCTTCGCCGGACAACAGTCCCATGGGTACACCCACCTTGAATGTTGTCTCAAATGCTGCGGCTGCTGCAGCTGCCTCCACGACTGGTGGTCAACAGCAACAGCAACAGCAGCAGCAGCAGCAAGTGCAACAACAGCAGCAAGTGCAACAGCAGCAGCAGCAGCAACAGCAGCAAGTGCAACAGCAGCAGCAGCAGCAGGCTCAAGAAGCCTCCACAGGCAAGCTTATAGACGGCATCAACTCTTTCTATGGCGCCGGCTCCTCCTATCAACAGCTGTTGGTTGCTAACTAAGATTTAGCCCGGCAGCCAACAGAAGACAGCAACACAGCCAGGATAGCCACAGACACCGACACCAGCGGGATTCCTGGATCCCACAGAAGCAGCCGCCGCACCGAACTGAGCGTCTTCGCTACTTAAGTACTTGAGCAGATCGTTGTTTTGGGCAACAGAACCGAATTGTTACAGCGTTTTGGAGAGTTCAGTTTTAGTTTGTGTTTCTTTACGAATTGCGAATGTTGGAAGTGGAGAGTCCAGAGGAAACGGATAGTTCGCAATTGGAACAAGTCATTTATTGAAGAACGATACGATGTCACAGTCATCACACCTGGCCAGAGACACCACAGAATGCCACAAATGCCACAAAACACCCCATATACACACACACTCGGTGTGTGCGTGGCTGCAATATTTAGTTTGTTATTAAATTCTGCACAGTCAAAGCGATGTTTCTTTCTGGTATAATTGAGTATTGACTTGAGTAGAGGCTCTTAAGGGCTGTACATAGGGAAATGTGTAACTTCAACAAAGCAAAAGCTAATGAAAAGGCAACAAAAACCAATAAGCAACTAGAAAACAAAACCATCATATATTATATATATATATATTATAGTTTATATTATTTTTCTATATATCATAATATATATATATAAGATATATAAACAGAAGGAGGTCAACTAGAATTTCTCAACTAATTGTTTTTACTTGTTATGCATATATACATATATATATATATATACACATATAAATATTATTAATTATCCAACTTTGGATCAACTTTCGACATTAAGTTTTTAATTAGTTTGTAAACGTTAAACTATAAGATCATTTTTGATATCAAGACAAAGCTAAGAGTAAAAGGAAAACAAAACAAAACAAAAAAAAAAAAAAAACAATACAAAAAAACACATTGTTGAATATATAGAATGAAAAAAAAAGACAACAACAACCACTGCATACCCTTGCTCAGCGCCAGAACATCCGAGAACATCCAGCTGACCCATGTGTCTGACAATGCCATTTGTAGGGGAACCCCCATATCATCATATTTACATCAAAATTCATTACATTGGCTTGCTAGCATTTTGTTTATGATCCTCTCATCTACATAAAAAATATATATATATTCTATATATTGTTCGAGGCGATCCCCTTTTGCTTTTTGTTTGCTCTCTTTTGCCCCCCCAGGGAAGAGGTCAGGTCAGGCAAGCGAAAAAATGTGACAGAAACAAAAGCGACGTATAAGAAATCAACAGCAACAACAACAACAAAAATTTATAAATAAAAACTCAACTTTCTTTGTGTGTTATATATTGTATGTATTACTATAATATATTTGACTTCGTACGTTTTTTTTTGTTTGTTTTTTATATGTATGTATGTATATCTATTTTTATATGAACATTTGTAATTTTTATAAATCAACTAAAGTAAAAAACAAACAATTTTATACTTTTTATATGGGCTTACGTATAAATATACCTTGTGCTGTATGAACGTTTACTTTAATGTAAAAACAAAACAACAACAAAAAAAAAACAAAAAGAAAACCAAGCAAACAAAAGAGCATTTTTATTTAAATTGTTTTCAACTTTGTTAACCTCCCCCCAAAAAAAACCTTCAAAACTAAACAAATTTATGTAAATAAAACACTGTTTTTATCAAGTCCCCCAACACACCCCTCACACCAGGATATATCGTTTAATATGAATATATAATATAATATATATATTAGATTTACACCTATGACTACACAAGGAAGATGAAAAAGAAAGTTGGCGGGACAAGTGAATTCCTTTCTAAATGTATCTTGTATGATCATGTATGAACATGTATGTATATGCATCTGGTTAAGTAGCATTTGTAATTTATGCAGGTGTTTGGTTTTTTACAATTTTTAGTTAGAGACAAAAACAAAAGGAAACCCCGTTCAGATGCGGCGGGTGGAATGGAAAGATTTTGTTGGGTTTAAAACAAACAAAAAATGTATTCGAATATGTACCTACGCATCCAACGATGGATGTGTTTATCTGAAACTCACCACTGAAAACGGAAATTTAATGAAACATTTAAGTACCTTAACGAAGCTTCTAAACTATACCAGCTACTGTGTGAGTCGGATTCGAGTCAAATCTAAATCGTTTTTTAAAACCAATCTCCTTTTGTCCGACACGAGGGGCTTGCAAATTGCCAATTTGTCAATTTATTAATTTCCTAATTGCAAATTGACAAATTGGGGGCATTTGTGGCTAGCTTTTTATATTCCGAGATCATGGTAGCGCCTAAGTAACTACACTTACACACAGTACAGCCTCTCACCAACAAAGAACATATAAGGAATAAGATGCTTAGCGCCCATAGCAAAATAGCAATAAAAACAAAGTGAAAGCAAAAGAAAACCCTATGGCGTTATGCATCTTATTATTAGATTGCCTTTGCCCCCCCACAAATACATACATTCTCGACACCACACACAATGGAATGCGGGCACTCTTTTTTTTAGATATTGTATTAGAGAATATTTAACTAACCAAAAACCAAAACAAGGAATAGCAAATTTTGTACTTTTATATATATGTGGTGAATATGTATATATATATTTAGATATATATATATATATACTTATGTATTATCCTTTAACACATATGAATGTCTCCAGTGGGTTGAACTTCAGCTTCAGCTCAACAAAACGAACTCTCAATGTGGTTTTTGTATGCATGTCTCTGAATCTGAATGGTAGCGAAACAGCAAAACTTATCGTGTAATATTTAGAAACGAAACTAAGACAGAGCAATAAGGCACAAGATCCAATGCATGTATCCCCGTCAAACCAACCTAAAATATAAACAAATATATATACTAGTATTTACCTGAATTGTAGACGGAGGCGGAGGGAGAGAGCTCTTGAGGTAAGGGGAATACCCGATGGCTTGCTTAGAAAACTTTTCTATTGTGATTGTGATACCCATTGTAAGGCACAGAAAAAGAAAAAGGAACAGAAACATAAACGGAAACGGAAACGGCAACAAGAAACACATAATAAATATAATATGTACAGTACCGTTCGTGGGGGAAGTTGAAGAGAAGATAAATCAAGAATCCGCCTGTCATCGATGTCCACCAAAAACTTACATTTAGACGCGGTCGCGATGAAATTGTATCCGACCGATCTTAAGAACAATAGGAACCTTTAATGGTAGATACAGAAAATATACAAAAACATATATTTTACAAATATGGAAGTAAAAAGCCACACTCAAGCCCACATTCTGATACACACTGATATTGATAAATGATAAACGATAAATGATAACTTTAGATTTAGATACAAGATTCAAGACAAGATCCGATTTAGAAAAAAAAAAACAAACAACTCACTAACTAAGCGTGCGTATTTTAGGTACAAGATCCAGACAACCATTAATGGAAATAATACTAAACTGCTTTTTATACCTCAAGATATGTTTCTATATATGTATGTTTCTATATATGTACGAAAAAATATCTCCACACACACACACAAATGCAATGTAAACGAAAAACGATAAATGATAACTAAATTCAACAACTGCATGCATGCCCAAACTTGTCGTTGTCGTCGTCGTCTGTAAGGTCCTTAAATACCGATATTTTAATAGGTAGCTAGAGATGACAAATTCATTTATGAATGTGTAACTTTTATATATTTTTAGGAAACTTGTTCAATTGATACGCTTTTTCCAAACATCAAATCTAAATGTGCATTATCAAAAACCGAAAGAAAAAAAAAACAAAACAAACAAACACCACCAGAACTCGTGTGTGGCCTCGGATTGTTAAATCGTTTCTTCCGGGACTCTGCAAATTGGGTAGAACTTTGGCGAATATCTACGATCTACGACAAATTAAGCTCAATATATATATATATATATATATGTAACCATATATATCATAGCTGTATTCCGTATCATAACTGTATATTTCTTTACACGGAATCGAATCGAAGCGAATTGTAAGAGGGGCAGTATAGAGATACAAGATACGTACGTATCTGGAGGATCCTTATGCCTGAGTGACGCCAACAATGGACATGGAATGTATTGTGATTTGAGTTCTAAACAGTTATGTGTGTATGTATCTTCCGTTGGGTGTGTGTACATAGGAAAGCAGGTTCAAAATATATATATACATAAGTGAGAGCATACATACATACATATATTCAACTGGTTAAACGTATCGATTGTATCGATTTTGTATCGATAATTGTATGATTTAACTTCAACTTCAATAAGTTATGGTACTGATTGCTATATAGCGTTCGTTATAACTGACAAAACATAAAAAAGCAGCAAAAAGCAGAAACCAAAAAAGCAAGCAGAAATCGAAATTAATTAAATTAATGCATATCAGTGATCACAATAATGATGATGTACATACATTGTAAGCAATTGGGGGCATTCAGCCATCTTAACAGCTGCGGCAAGTGCAGCCTTGCCACACGAGAAGACTCAATCTTCTGGTCACAAAACGAATTTTAAAACCAAATTTTGCTCACACAACACAACCTACGTTAGGATCTGTTTCGGATTGCTCTTCAATTTCGAATGATTAATGATATTGTTGCAACGACTTCTGTTCTATATATTTCTATCATTTTGTATATGTTGCAAATTGCAATTTCAAAAAAAAAAAAAACATTTGCTGCTAAGAGCTATTGAATGGCCTGACAAAAAATACAACAAAAAATTAAAAAAAATAAATAACACATCCCAAGAAATGTACGTACATACATACATACATATATATGTATCGATTCATAGTACCGAGAACAAAAATATTCATTCAACTCAAAACCCTTTAAGTGTGTACATAAGCCTAGTGGTAAATAATATGACATGTATGTATTATGTATAGTAAAAAAATATAACTTCCATATTGAGTATTTTTCATATTACCTTTAATAGAATAAAGATTATCGTATTATTCAAAAAGATTGTGTTTGTTTGTTTTTTCTACATTGTTTTAATTGCATACTTTCAGGTTGCATGCCACATTGGGGCGAGGTTTTAAATTTTGGCACGCCTTCGGTCTGATCTGTGCACTGACTTCTGCATTTTATTATACCCTTGCAGGGTATTCTAATTTTGGTCAGAAGTTTGCAACGCAGTGAAGGAGACCTTACCGACCGGCCGGATCGGGCGACTATATCATAGCTGCCATAGGAACAATCGGAAATTTTTGAGGAAAACAATTATAATTTTGGCAATTTTCAACATATTTTCATATAATTTAAGATATGGTCATTTTGTATTATTATAGAATTTCGGTTTTAATTTTATAAAGATCGGACTACTATTTCATATAGCTGCCAAAGAAACGATCGTTAAATGTAGAAGAAAATGCTAAACTATGAATGTAAAACTGGAACTGTAAAACTGTAAATGAAATATGAATCGAAAAATATTAAAATCAAATTGTTATGATTTGTAAACATGATTTTTATAATTCCTGTTCGCTTTTCTCTTCATTTCGGCGTGCCGAAGTTAGCTTCCATTACTGAGTTTTTTTGTATTAAAAATCCTCTCATCTGGAATGGAAAGTGCCGTTACTTGGAAAGAAGGTTCTGAGAATGGTGGAATTATAATTCCACCAAGGTTCTGAGTGCAAGAGAGCCACGCAAAGAATGCGATCTACTCGTTGTCATTCGCAAATTGGTCGAAAGGAACGGTTGCAGGTGATCGCCGCTGCGCTAAAAAATCGAATCAAAAGGAGTTTTTTTTAACGCGAGTGCCGAAAAACCAGCGGAAAAATGTGCGGAAAGTTGTTGGGCCCCCGCAGTGAAGTGAAAATGTGTGAAAAGTCGGGACAAGGCCTAAAAAACATCGAAAACGGCAGCCGGGTTTGCATTCGTGTTTTTGTTTTGTTTTTTCAGTTTATAAGCCAAAGCCAAGTATTGTGGTTTGATTTGGCCAGTGAGTTTTGTTGTTTTTTTTTCATGTGCAAGTGAAAAAAGTGCAAATCCTCTAACAAATAAGAAGGTTTTTTCCCTTTTCTTTAGGTGTGCTTTCGTTTCCTAATTGGACGTTCGAATCTGCAACAACAACATATGTAAGGGTGAGTGAGACAATACTATTTACTCTTTTAGTTTTCCTTGATTTTCTGTGTTTTCGCGCGCGGGTTGTTTTCCTCTCATGCTCTCGCTCTCTTCTGCTCTTTTGACGTACAAAATGGAAGCCTAGAGAGAGAGAGAGAGAGAGAGGCACTTGCTGAGTACGATCTTCTCTTAGTAGTAGATTTTCACATCTGGAAATCTGCTGCGCTTTATTTATGTACCTTTTTTTTTTGCAATTTGAAAATTTACAAATCCGTTAAAAAAAACAAATGGAAGCGAATCATAATGATACTTTACTTATATAATTGTACCTCTACTTCAAGCCTTGTTTTACTATGTATTACTATTACTTAAAATGTGTGATTGATATGGGAAAAAGTGAAGATATTATAATTTATGTAGATATTTTCTTCATAATATGTATGTACAAAAAACCTCACTCTTTGAAAATCGAATCTCCTACACCTTTTTAGAAGGTACCATCATAATATTTAAGAAAACACGAATACAGCTTTAAATAAAAACATAGACATTCGGAGACAGACTGCGAACAAATATTTAATGTTCAAATATTAATTCAAATCAAAAATATAATAATAAAAATAAAACTGAATCAAAAACAGGAATATTAAGAGCAAACATTGAATGAAATTACGTACATAGATGAAGTAAAATAAAATGTTAAAGTATGGATATTGTTATTTATTATGACAATAAAGATGTTTGTATATTTTATATATTTATTATAGCCGCGCAGGGTATTATGAATTGTTCATGCAGAATTGTTCTCCCATTAAAACTAAGAAGGAAAAACCAAACCAGACTGAAATCGGATTAGTTTTAGCCGAGTTATGATCAAAAAACCATTTATGGTGTTAGAAATTTTGAAGCCAAAAATGTACCCATTTTCTTAAAAAAAAAAGAAAGGGAATACATCGTCAAAAATTGACCAAAAATTACGTATCGAGTTTTGAATGCAGAAATGTTCTCCTATAAAAACTAAGAAGAAAAAACGAAACCTGGCTAAAATCGGTTGAGTTTTAGCCGAGTTATGATTAAAAAACCATAAAAGTGGTTAGCAACTTTTAAGCAAAAAATGTGACCCATTTAAAAACAACAAAATTAGGGGGTTACAGGATGTAATATATAATAATATGTATAAATTTGAATATGATAAAATATTTGAAACCGCAGGATAATTCATTTTTTAAAACATTTTATTATACCCTTGCAGGGTATTATAATTTTAGTCAGAAGTTTGCAACGCAGTGAAGGAGACATCTCCGACCCTATAAAGTATATATATTCTTGATCAGCATCAACAGCCGAGTCGATCTAGCCATGTCCGTCTGTCCGTCTGTCCGTCTGTCCGTCTGGCCGT
>VNJV01009300.1:0-12007 GCA_008042635.1 Drosophila nikananu | reverse complement strand
GGCCAGAGGATAATCTCAGACCAGAAGGAGAATTCTACACCCCAGAGAAGCCAGGCTTCCGTCCTGCTGAGAGGCCAGTCCAGAAGAAGCCAGAGGATAATCTGAAGCCAGAAGGAGAATTCTACAGCCCCGAGAAGCCGAAGTACAAGCCAGGAGAAAGGCCTTCTCAAGTCCGGCCAGAGGATAATCTCAGACCAGAAGGAGAATTCTACACCCCAGAGAAGCCAGGCTTCCGTCCTGCTGAAAGGCCAGTCCAGAAGAAGCCAGAGGATAATCTGAAGCCGGAAGGCGAGTTTGCGAAGCCTGAGAAGCAAGTCTACAGACCTGCTGAGAAGACTGAGAAGGTCATTAGAAAGGATAACCTTCGCACTGAAGGCGAAATGACATTTGTCGAGAGGGAAGAGTATCAATATGTTGTACGTCCTGATCAAGTAAAGCCTACCGATAATCTGAAGCCCGAAGGAGAATTCTACAGCCCCGAGAAGCCGAAATACAAGCCAGGAGAAAGGCCTTCTCAAGTCCGGCCAGAGGATAATCTCAGACCAGAAGGAGAATTCTACGCCCCAGAGAAGCCAGGCTTCCGACCTGCTGAAAGGCCTGTCCAGAAGAAGCCAGAGGATAACCTGAAGCCGGAAGGAGAATTCTACAGCCCGGAGAAGCCGAAGTACAAGCCAGGAGAAAGGCCTTCTCAAGTCCGGCCAGAGGATAATCTCAGACCAGAAGGAGAATTCTACACCCCAGAGAAGCCAGGCTTCCGTCCTGCTGAAAGGCCTGTCCAGAAGAAACCAGAGGACAATCTGAAGCCGGAAGGCGAGTTTGCGAAGCCTGAGAAGCAAGTCTACAGACCTGCTGAGAAAACTGAGAAGATCATCCGAAAGGATAACCTTCGCACTGAAGGCGAAATGACATTTGTCGAGAGGGAAGAGTATCAATATGTTGTGCGTCCTGATCAAGTAAAGCCTACCGATAATCTGAAGCCGGAAGGAGAATTCTACAGCCCCGAGAAGCCGAAGTACAAGCCAGGAGAAAGGCCTTCTCAAGTCCGGCCAGAGGATAATCTCAGACCAGAAGGAGAATTCTACACCCCAGAGAAGCCAGGCTTCCGTCCTGCTGAAAGGCCAGTCCAGAAGAAGCCAGAGGATAATCTGAAGCCGGAAGGAGAATTCTACACCCCAGAGAAGCCAGGCTTCCGTCCTGCTGAAAGGCCTGTCCAGAAGAAGCCAGAGGATAATCTGAAGCCAGAAGGAGAATTCTACAGCCCCGAGAAGCCGAAGTACAAGCCAGGAGAAAGGCCTTCTCAAGTCCGGCCAGAGGATAATCTCAGACCTGAAGGAGAATTCTACACTCCAGAGAAGCCAGGCTTCCGTCCTGCTGAAAGGCCTGTCCAGAAGAAGCCAGAGGACAATTTGAAGCCGGAAGGCGAGTTTGCGAAGCCTGAGAAGCAAGTCTTTAGACCGGTCGAGAAAACTGAGAAGATCATCCAAAAGGATAACCTTCGCACCGAAGGCGAAATGACATTTGTCGAAAGGGAAGAGTATCAATATGTTGTACGTCCGGATCAGGTAAAGCCGAGCGATAATTTGAAGCCGGAAGGAGAATTCTACAGCCCGGAGAAGCCGAAATACAAGCCTGGAGAAAGGCCTTCTCAAGTCCGGCCGGAAGATAATCTCAGACCTGAAGGAGAATTCTATGCTCCTGACAAGCCAGGATTCCGTCCTGCTGAAAGGCCAGTCCAGAAGAAGCCAGAGGATAATCTGAAGCCAGAAGGAGAATTCTATAGCCCCGAGAAGCCGAAATATAAGCCTGGAGAAAGGCCTTCTCAAGTCCGGCCAGAGGATAATCTTCGCTCAGAGGGAGAGTTCTACGCACCGGAAAAGCCTGGATTCCGTCCTGCCGAGAGACCTGTGCAAAAGAAGCCACATGACAACTTGAAGCCAGAAGGAGATTTTTACAGTCCTGAAAAGCAACCATACAGGCCTGGAGAGCGTCCATCCCAAGTTCGTCATGAGGATAATCTAAAGCCGGAAGGTGATTTCTATACACCAGAGAAGCCAGGCTATAAGCCAGGTGAGCGCCCGGTGGCGAAAAAACCGGTGGATAATCTAAAGCCAGAGGGAGAATTTGTTAAACCTGAGAAGCAAGTCTACAAGCCCGCGGATAAAACGAAGAAGATCATTCAAAAGGACAATTTACGCACTGAAGGCGAGATGACCTTTGTGGAAAAGAAAGAGTATCAATATGTTGTTAGACCAGAACAAGTGAAGCCAACTGATAACTTGAAGCCCGAGGGTGAATTCTTTAGTCCCGAGAAGCCGAAGTATCGACCTGGAGAGCGGGTCACCGTTGTAAGACATAAGGACAACCTGAAGGTGGAGGGAGAATTCTATGTTCAAGAGAAAGAGGGCTATCAGCCTGGCGAGAGGCCCAAGCAGAAGAAACCTCAAGACAACTTGAAACCGGAGGGCGAGATGGATATCCCAGATAAAGCCAAATATAGGCCGGCTGACAAGGTGACCCGAGTTGTTCACAAGGACAATCTGCGCACTGAAGGAGAAATGACTTTCACGGAAAGAACTGAATACCAGCATGTTGTGAGACCAACTCCAGTAAAGCCAGAAGATAATCTGAAACCTGAAGGCGTTATGTACACCCCGGAAAAGCCAAAATATGAGCCTGGCTCTCGCCCCGAGCAAAAGAGGTACGTCGACAATTTGAAACCCGAAGGTAAGATGCACATCCCCGACAAGGAAGGCTTCAGGCCGGCGGACAGGGTAAAGACGGTAATTCGCAAAGACAATCTGAGAAGTGAAGGTGAAATGACTTTCACCCAGAAGGAGGAATACCATCATGTCAAGCGGCCCGAACAGGTGAAGCCAAGCGATAACCTAAAGGTGGAAGGTGAATTTTACACGCCCGATAAGACGGCCTTCAGACCCGCGGAGCGACCGGTGCAAAAGAAACCCAAGGACAATCTGAAGCCCGAGGGTGAATTCTACAAGAGAACCGACCGAAGCGAGACCGATAGCACCACACTTACTGAGACAATTAAACGTGAAACGCCCAAGCGACCTGTGGACAACTTGAAGTTGGAGGGTTCAATGACAGTTACCAGAAAGGATGACTACAAGACGACGACCAACAAGACAACCGTGGATAGGGTTCAACGCACTCAGAAATACAAGCACAACAGTTCTTCCATCACGTTGGGCAGTGATACAGCCATCCTGAAGACCACTAACCAGATGAACTTCGTGTCCGGCAAGGACGCAGTTAAGCAAGTGGATTCCAACAGTCAAAACCCTGTGGATGGTCTCATTGTAGTGTCCACGAAGAAGGTGACCACTGTGATTGGAGGTCGCCACAAGAAGGAACCCGAAACGGAGTACGTCAAGAGGCCAGCGAAGATCAATGTGATTGAGAATGTGGCCAAGAATACGACGACGACAAACATTGAGAACACCCAAAACATTCACAAGGAGACCACGTCGATGCAGAGAAACCACAACCTAGTCCAAACTAATCAAACGACCAGAGCCATCGAAACGAATCAGGGAAATGTAACCAGGAATATCACAGGCGGCGATTCGACCTCACGAGTGGTGTCCGGAGGCACCGTAACCGGCGACTCTTCATCCACTCGCGTTGTTTCGGGCAGAAATGTCACCAGCAACGTGACGGAGGACTCAAGCACACGGGTAGTGACGGGCAGAAAGGTGTCAAGCAACATAACTGGGGAAACCACATCAACATCCCGTGTGGTTACCGGAAGAAATGTCTCCAGCAATATCATCGGTGGCGATGCCACAAGCCGCGTCACCGACGACTCAACATCCCGAGTTATTTCCGGTGGCAACAGGAATTCCAGTCACAACATTGTGACCGGTAGCTCCACCACCACGTCCAACCTGTCCAGCTCCAAGCACTTCCATCACCGCAAGAGCGAGTTCTCCTCTGAGGCGGACGTCTCGAATACGATATTTCACCGCAAGAATGTCACCAGCGACTCGAACACGACCAACGGCAGCCTCACCTCCAACGGCAAGATGATGCGAAAGAGCATTCTGAATCTGCACGAGCAACCCTCCAGCAGTGCCCCCCATGGCGGGGAGCAGCGTCAGAGCTACAGCAGCATTCACCGGCAGAATCGGGACTCCGAGCTGAATACCAGCTCCTCGAGCGAGCGCCGCACCTGTAATGTGCACAAGGAGAACGTCAAGAACTCATCATCAGCGTCGTCCTCGATGTCCCGAATAATTTCTGGTGGTGGTGGTGGCGGCGGAACAACTGTGACACGCACCCATATCACGGGCGGGGGTGGCATCGATTTTCCGTCTCAATCCACACACTCCCATACGACACGTCATCGGGGAAGCCAGCATGTGTCCAGCTCCAGCGGTGGCATCGATTTCCCCTCCTACAGCCAGCATGGCCACCACACCGAGCGGATGGTCACCACCACCCGCCGCGGCAATCAGTCCTCGATTAGCCTGGGCAACGACAAGTTCACCGGCTCCAGCCTCTACAAGAGCGAATACATAACTGCCCCGAGCACCACCACCTGTGCGGTGCATAAGATAAACAAAGGTGCATTCCAGCATACCAGGAGTACTCAAGAACACAAGTTCTTCAAGACCTCAAACTAACCCGAAGACGAGAGCGGAGAGCCACTAACCCACAAGACATGCATATCCCATTATAACACTAGATGCCTAAGCTTCCATGACAATATACTTTACATATGTTTTTCTATGCAATTATTATTATACAAACCAATTTCGAGAACGAAGATTAACAATAAAGATTTAATAATATTTTTCGAATTTCGACTTGTTCAAATTAATTGGGATCAACTGGAGATGACGTCTTTATTGAGAGTTTAAAAGATGCTAGTGTCGTTTAAAGGCTAGTATGTATAGGTAACTGTATATTTAAACGTTAAAAAAATCCATTCGACTATAATAAGTATATATATAAACAATGGGTTCTATCTATAACATACGAGCACACGAGTACATTTCAATTTGTATTTCGTATCTTGTATAATGGTGTACATATGCAGTTTATTGTTTTCCTCTCTGTTTCTTCAATTTCTCTATATCTTATATAATGCTTGTGTAATACAATAAATATTCTCTTTTGTATATACTTAACTTACTGTTTTATATATCGTCACAAATAGTTATTATTATTGTTATTATTATTGATGTTTGGAAGACATTTTTTCGCTTGTTTGGAAGACTTGCGTTGCGTTTTTCTTATAGACTAAACATTATGGTTTTTAGTTTCGATATTCTTTCGCGTGTATAGTATATATATATCTGGATCCTTGTCCTCTCGGACCTGACCAAATGATGCCAAAGCACCTGGAAGACTTGCCAGGCCCGAAAGAGAAGCAAGAAACCACTAAGAAAATCTAGGACTTAGAAGGGAAGACCGATTTCGAATGCGTTTATCAGGGCGTTACCCGAATCATAGATTCCAATGACGCCGAAGAGCACGCCGAGCCCAATGATGAGGTAGTCTTTGGCGATTTCCTTCTGGTCGAGCAGGTGGCCCTTGATCTTGATGTGGAAATAGCACGGCCAGATAAAGCTTAGCATGGTGCCCGTGAAGCTCCCGATGAAGCCCATCAAGATGGAGAAGTGGGGTATGAAGATGGCCATTAGGATGGTGGTCACAATGACGCCCACGCGGAAGCCCAGACCCCAGACCTTCAGCTCTCCGTCCAGATTCCAGATGGTGGGAAACCGGGTCTTGGGCGGACCCCGGAAGAAGTTGCGCTCGAGCAGCTCGCAGGCGGCATAGTAGGGCAAGGGATAGCTGAGGATGGCCTTGATGACCAGAAAGAAGTTCACCATGCCCTTGAAGCCCTGCGAGTGCAGATTGTTGGTGATCACCTGCTGGGTGTCGTTCTGGAAGGTCAGGAAGCAGATGTAACCGAAGCCGGCCTTGAACACGGCCGCCGCGATGTGGGACCAGTCCAGCATCCAGTTGAACTTGGAGCGGTCGGTCATGTTGCCCTCGAGCGTGGGCAGGAAGATCTGGGAGGTGTACGAGAACACGATCACACCGAGCGAGATGGGAAAGTTCTCCATGTCGATGCTGAAGCGCACCTTCGACCAGCCCCAGTCTCCGATCTGCAGCAGGCAGTAGCCCAAAATCACGGCGTTTATCACGATGTGGGACATGGTGCACCAAAAGGACAATGTCGAGACCATTTTCAGGGACTTCAGGAAGCCCATGGGCAGCAGGAAAATCCCTATGAACAGCATCCAGGAGCGCGAATCGAACGATCCCTGCGGATAGGTTCCGGCCAGTAGGTCGCCGCACACCACCACGTACAGGATGCACGTCATCAGAAGCTCGATCAGCTGGGCGATGCTCACAGCCCTTGCGCCCAACTTGGGTCCAAAACATACCTTGGCAATGGCCACATAGCTGTCCCGCACTCGCACCATCTGGCCCGTGGTGGGATCCGGCTCGTAGAGGCACTGCACCAGCACCTTTCCCGTGTAGCAGCAGATGTGCGCAATGCCCACCATGGCCACGATGGCCCAGTAGCCGCCATGGAGCACGGCGAAGGGCAGTGACACAATGAACATGCCCTGGATCGCATTGGTCACATTCCAGGCCGCCTGGAACTCGTCAATCTTGCAGCCGCCGCCACCTTCTCCCTCGCAGACAAAGGAACTGCCCTCCGAGGCAATGCTGCCTTGCCTGGGGGAAAGAGGATTACGGATTAGTTGGGGAACTACGGGGGTTCTCTGAGTGTTACACCCACCTAAAGCCGTCCGTTTGCTGATACCTGCCGTCGTACTCATTGAAGGATGTGCTCTGGTACTCTGTGCCCTTGTACTCGCCATCGCCCTCGCCATCGTTCTCCGTCCAGTTGCCAGCATTCCGAAAGGGATTCGAGCTCATCTCTGTGTTCTCCTCCATGCCAGAGGGCTGTGGCTGGTGGGGATGCTGCTGCTGCTGGTGCTGCTGATGCTGCTGCGTGCTGCCCGGCGGTTGCTCGTAGTCCTTGCGCTCTGGAATTGTCTGTCGGGCCGTTTGCACGGCCACATTCAGTATATTTCTCAGGGGCGGCAATGGCGTGGCCTTCAATTTGGCTATGAATGACATTTTGGATGCTGGCTACAAACGGCTCTCTGCTGATGATGGTGGTATGTCGATGTCGATGGCGATGGCGATGACGGTGGTATGGTTAGGTGGAGTTCAAGGTGGTGGATTCGGATGGCGGCGGCCGCAAGCGGTGGTGGTGTCAAGAAGGCGTGCTACACTTGGCTCGAATGTGCTGAGGCTGAGGCTGAGGCTTATCGATTTTGCCGATGGCCAGAATTTCGTTGCAGTGACAATTTCGGGATGCGTCGCAGCTTCCGTTTCCGGTTTGCTTTCGAATTACTGACGAAGATCTAGAGATCTAGAAAATAGAACTGGAATTTTGGCTCAGATTGCGTTTTTTGTGAAATGGATGAATGGACGACTCTTCGTCTTGGCGCCCAGCCTGTGCGTTTCATGCGTTTCTCGGATACTTGCACATCCTGCGCTCACTCGTTTCTCAAAATCCAGTCAGTTACGAACTACAGAACGTTGGAGTAGCTGCAGCAGCCAGTGCCCAGAGCCAGTGGCCGGGAAATTGTTTCTTTTGGGGGGGAAAAGTCGTTGCGAAAATTTATGTAACGTGGGAAAAATCTTTTGGCCGTGTGTTCGAATGAGAAAAGAAAAATCTTTGCACTCCACACACAACCTGATGGAACCTGGGCACTGCGCAGACTCCCGTCGTCGTGTATATATCGGGTGGCTGTATCATATGGTCACGGCCTGGACCCGCGTTCCACCCCGTTCACTGGGAGATGCGTTCCACACCAGAGGCACTTTCGATTCGATTCGATTCGATTACTTTCTTAGGCTTTACTTTATTTCGTTTGTTTATATCGCTTTCTTTTTTCTTTAATAATAATTTCTAAAACACAATACAATACAAAGGGTCTTGGGGGGGGGGACTGGAAGAAGGCTTAAGTCTACCTATAACCACACTTCATAAGTTCTCTTTCTCTAAACTAGTTACCAAAATTACAAATGTCTTCGCCTCCGCCGAGTCAGTTGCTGTAGCAGGTCTTCCGCACTCCGGCCAGAATGTTGCTAATCTCATCGTCCTTGCGCTGCTGCTGCTCGAAGAGCATCTCGCCCACACCCACCATGCCGGCTCCTGGGCCAAAGTGGTGATGATGATGCTGCTGCTGCATGGCCGCGGAGGCTGCAGCTGCTGGTGCAGCGGCAGGATTCGAGGTCACAGTCTGGGCAGGAGGAGCCGTCAAGGCCGGAGGAGCCGAGTGCGAAGATTGTTGCTGCTGCTGCTGTTGCTGCTGATGTGGCTGGTGCTGCTGCTGCTGCGGCATGGTCTCGTAACCACCGTAATTGCCGTAATGCAGGTACCCACTCTGCATGGCCTGCCCGCCGTAGCCGCCCGAGGTGGCCTGCTGGAAGGGCACCGCCAGCTGCAGGGGGAAGGCGGCCGCCAGCGAGGTGGGCGCATAGGGGAGCTGGGTGTAGTAGCTGGCCGCCGCTGTGGCCGGCAGCATGGCGTTGCTGTAGGCCTCCGCCTCGTAGTCGTCGTAGTTCTGATTCGTGTCCGGGTACTTGAGGCACTTCTGGACTCCAGTTACTCCTCCCTCGGGCGAGGTATCCTTGTGCTCCAAGGCCGCCGCCGACGAGGAGGTGGAGTAATCCAAGTCGTTGGATTGATAGCGCAGGAAGTCCTCGTACTGCATTCCGTAGGCATTGGCGCTGGGCAGATACTCCTGGGCGGACAGCTCGTTCATGCTGAGCCGCAGATTCCCGCAATTATCCGCCATGGACACCGTGTAGCTGGTCATCTCGCTGGCTGGTATGGATACCGCGGAGCTGGAGGATGTTACCGCCGACAGATTGCAGTGCTGCTGCAGGACACTCACACTGCTCCTCATCGAGGAGGAGGCGCCCTCGTCCTCGGACACGGAGACAGGCGGATAAAAGGTGCCCTTGACGGAGTGGCCATGGTCGAGGAGACCCCGATTGTTGCAGGTCACATACATGCCCCGGGCAGCCACCACGGCCACGGATGTGGGCGCCAGCGGATACGAGGTGGCGGCATAGATTCCCTGCTGATGCGCCTGCTGCGCCGCCTGAACCTTGCCCTTGTCCTCGGCGGCCTTGCTAAGCTTATTATCCTGCCGGGACTTGGCCGCCCGGCCACTTGGCGCCTTCGTCAGCTTCTTGAGCAGCAGAGAGCTGTCGTAGCTGCCGCCGCCGCCGCCACCCGTCGGCGAAGGCGCACAATTGGCGGCCAGCGACTCGATCTGCTCCGAGCTGTCCGCATTGCTGTAACAGTCCACGGAGCTGGGCGAATACGTGGGTTTTAGGGGCTGCTCATAGAGGCCACCTGTTGTGACCTGGCTCTGATTCAGATTCTGGTTCGTGGAATTGCAGGTGCTTTCATCGGTGGTGGGCGTGGCATAGCTAGAGGAGCCAGTGACCAGGGGAGGCGTGGTCAGCTTGGGATTTGCCTTAGAGCCTGCACTGCCCGTGGCATTGGGTGAACTTTCGCCCTGATCCTTGCCGCCCGGCTGCATGGCCCGCAGCTTGGACTGCTTGCGTCGCCGGGGCCGGTACTTGTAGTTGGGATGCTCCGTCATGTGAATCACCCGCAGGCGCTCGGCCTCCTCCACATAAGGTCTTCGATCTTGGGGGGTCAGGGAGCGCCATTTCTTGCCTGAGAGAAAGAAGAGAAGGTAGAGAGAGAGAAGGAGACATGAACAAAAACATTTTTTTGGGTTCTATAAGAGGGTTCCTGTCGAACTTATATGACATATTATATTGCCACCCCAACTCACCCAACATCTTGCTGAGATCGGCATTATGCAAGTCGGGATTCTCATCGGCCAGCTTCTTCCGCTCGATCTTGGCCCAGACCATGAATGCGTTCATCGGCCGCCGGATGCGCGATTCTTTGGCACTTTTTGACTGGGTTCCGCCGGGTCGGTACTTGAGGTCCGCGGGCAGCGGCTTGTGCCGCTCCAGGTAGCCACAATTGGGCGCACAGAGGTCACCCTTGTAGTCGTAGCTCCACATGCTCGATGGTTCGATGGGCGAGTGTGAAGCACAGTCCTCCATGGGCCCAGATCCTCCGCCTACACCTCCTCCTTGACCCACCATTCCGTGGGACAGAAATTTATTCAAGACCAAATTACCACCACCACCGCCGCTCAACAAGGGAATGTTGCTGTTGATCAGGGAACCCGACGCAGTGCCTCCTCCTGCCACATAGCTGCCACTGGACACCATCGGCATGGGCGAGTGGCTGTGGCTGTGGCTGTGCGCCGCCAGCACCGCCTCGTTGAGGGAGTGTTCGTTCTCGTATCCGGCGCTCTGTATGGCGGGGGAGTGGAGGCTGGGCGAGGAGTGCTCGCTGCCCTGGCGCACATGGTAGATCCCGGCATCGCTGGTCGCCTCGTGCATCAGCCGGCCATCGGAGGTGAGGTATCCGCCGTGATCCGGATAATCGCTGCCCGTCGAGTGGCTGTATTCCGGAGTTCGCGAGACATGCGGATACTTCTTTGAGCTGGAATGAAGCAGGAAGAGCAGGGAACAGGGTCAGGTCATTTTTAATTCTTATTTGTCTTATAATTAATGATTATGTATTTAGTTTTGTACTAAAATGTATGTATTACTTTGTATTTATTTATTTAAAGATAGATCTTGCAGTTTTTAGGGTTTGTTTAACTTTTGAGGTTTTTAGTTGGGTGATTTGTATTTTTTTGACAATAATAAAAGGCTTTGTGCTATATATAAATAGCATATATAAAATATATATGTATATATTTTTATTTTCATTAACAGTCGAATATATCTAGTCATTAAAGTCAGTTTGCCTTTGGAAAAGAAAACTATTATAACTTAGCTAAGAAAATACTTTTATATAAGTAATTCCTCTGTTGAAAATATTTTAAAAATTAACAAATTCGTAAAAAAAGCTAGTACTCATTAAATTTATTAGGTTAAGTATTGCATACTAGATTTAATTTTTTTAAATTACTAAATAAAAATAATACTTTACCTACTTATTTATTGTTGTATTAACAATGGTTCCATGAGAATTTGAATATTTGTTCAAATTTTCACTTCTCCTTAGAAGGCAAATATTTTATGAATAGCAGAAAATCACATATACATATATCGAACCAAAAACATTTATTAAATAATCATAAAAGTTAAACAAAACTATAAACAACATTTTTGACAATTTGTTTTATATTTTGTAAGGGGGCACATCATTAAAACTTTCAAAAAATAAAACATAAATGGAATTTTATATTTTTAAATCGAATATTCATTTTTATATTTATATATTTTATATTATGCTAATAAAAGCAAATACAGAAAGGCTTTCCAAAGTAAACGCCCTTTTGGCTGAACTTCCGAATTTACCTTTTTGAACTATTTCCGGTTATTAATAAATATTTTAAAAACACTGACATTATATAACTCTAGTTTATAGATTTTTATTTAAATTTAATAAAAAATTTAGACTACAATTTTCCCAATTTATAGCGGAAAGCCTTACTCAAAAGACGATAATCTGCCGACTAATTACCCACTACTAATTACGAATTACTTATTAAGTTAAGTGGCTCAACTCAAGATGGCATCTATGGCACCCAACAAAGATGGAGTTATACCCCAGTTCAAGTTCCAATTCCAATTCCAAATCCCAAATCCCAATCCCTGTCCCAATCCCCGCCTCGTATCACATTCATGATCGTTGTTAATCGCTCTCCCAAGGGGCTACTGCTGGGAATTACGTACCCGCCGGCAAAAATGCACCGCCGCCGTCGCAATGTTTCTTTATAATAATATTTAAAAGGGCTGCTAAATACGTTGACAATTTTCGCGTTGCCGGCACGCACATGGGTCCGGGAGGAGCAGCCGAGCTTTGCATTTATCAGACACCAGAGAGACACACACA
>VNJV01009294.1:0-10522 GCA_008042635.1 Drosophila nikananu | reverse complement strand
GACTACACAATATATATATATTGACATCACAGCTACCCCATATGGAGTAGCCGATAACCAGATGTTTCTTGGCTGTGCGGCAGAAGCTGACGAGCTGCTGGACCTCCATCGGCGGAGCTTCGTCAGTGTCTCCGGGAAAGTAGGCGCCATCACCACCTCCCCAGTAAGCCACCTTGCTTCAATAAGGAGCTGACACGCCTAAAAAATGTGAGGTCTAGGATTTATAATAAATATAAACTCACTGGTTCTCAAACTGTCCTTTCTAATTATCTCAGCGCTCGCTCAACATTTACCGCGCTTAACGCTCGGTCTTATAAAAATTATTTGACTCGTTGCAGTTCTCACAGGACCCGAAACAGTTTTATAATTTTGTTAATACCAAGCGTAAACCAAACCTATTTCAAAATTCTTGAGCAAGCTCGGACCAGGCAATCGCCGATCTTTTTGCTGAGTTTTTTAAAACAACATATTCTTCCACAACTAATTCAAACCTGATGAACCAGATGTACTCTTTCCCTATGCCCAGGTCGAACCTAATTTTCAGTCCTATTTAGACGAAAGCTCTCTTTGCCTGGTTCTTCAACGTCTTAAGCCAGTATATTCACCGGGTCCCTTTTTGGAGTATGGTTCTGGCATTTGGAGTACTCAATTTGGAGTTCATATTAACCGCATTGAATCTGTTCAAAAAACTTTCTGCTCTTCGCCCTGCGTGGCTTAGCCTGGGATGCCGACCTGAAATTATAGTATTACTCTAGTACACTTTTATTAATTAACCTACCTTCCCTAGTTAACCGTAGAACAATGCTCGGTGTCGTCTTTCTGCACAAGCTAATTCACGGTGCCGTGGAGAACCCCTACTTACTAGGAAAGCTCAACTTCCACGTTCATCGACTGACATCTAGAACCTACTTATATCCCCGTAGCAATAAATCACGGTAGGAGTTTAAGGTACATGAATCTTTTAGGGTCTCATGTGCCGATTACAACCGCCTCTTTGACGGAGGGCACTGAGAGCCTTCCTCGTCGTAAAACTGTCTGGCTAGTAGAATTAGCTCGTAATATTAGTGCTGCCCCACAGATGGTGATGGGCGTTTGCGTCGCACCCGATAATGATATCCAGGCCCAGACTTTTGCTATTCTCGGTGACGTTTCGCAGGGTTGGGGGTATGGGTCCATGTCGTACCCCAGGTATGCGAAGCATATCTGGAGGAATCCGTTTGGTCCCCCAAGATATGCCGTTACGAAATCTTCAGTACTGAAATTGGGTAGCATAAAAAGAGTTAAGTCCTTCTTAGCGAGTATGCAGGCTAGCGATTTATCTGTTGTAGGGGCTGCGTACAGCCAATTGCCGGAGGCCCTCAGCCCTAGGACTCTGTCGCCACAGATCCAGGTATGTCGGCGTCCGATGTTGGCTCGTACAGCCCGTCCTCCTCCTCGGACATCCCAACTTCGCGAAGGCCCCTCGCCAGCTCGCTTTCCTCATAGACGTAACCCTCTAGGATGTCCTCGTCGGACAATCCTTTGGGCGCCTCCTCGATCCGAGGTCCCACTAGGTCCGGGTCCTCTACCTTATGGCCTTGCTTGACGTTGGCCTTGTATACGCGGACGGCCACGTTGTCGAAGCCGTACCGGAGTACCCCCCCATTTTTCTTCAGCACCTCGACTGTCCTCTCATTAAGAGTCAGGACAACCTGACGCCTCGGACCAACGCCTCCTAAACAACTTTCCTCGTACTTTACTATATTTTTCTTCTCACGCGTCTATCTAGAACGCGATCGTGCCATACGTCAGACGCCTGCGTCCCTTGGCCGGTTGTATGCGGCGATCCCTCCTGCAATTGCTAGCTTTTAGTCTCTCCGCACTCTTCGCCGCCGTATCCTTGATGAATAGGTTAATCGGCATAATGTCCAAGATTACGTTCAGGACGGCCGCTGGTCTGTTGGGCGGGAGGTGAAGGTGGAACTCACGCGTGCAAAAAAAAAAACAAAAAAAGAACCACTCACTTGCTTTTTATGCCTAACCGCCAGGCACCTCCACCCTTGGCAAATGGTTTATTTCGTCCGGCTTATTCCGATACCGAGAACAGTACGACCCCGTTAACTGATCTAGAGAAAAGGATTTTGCCCTTTTACTCAACCGTTGCCCTGAGCGCCAAAAAACGGTTTTCCGAAGTTGAAACTCAGGAAACAGACCAAGGCCATATTGGAAGGTATAGGTAGGTAGGCTTGCTAGAGGCAGTAGAAGGAAACGAGGAAGCAGCAGTAGTGGGGATCAGAATTAAGATCTGACAAAATATAAAAATTGTGAGTGGAAAGTGGGCAGAATATTAAGGCAAGAAATACAAATAGCGTTTTTTTACAAAGTGGCAGTGTTGGTATCACTGGCTACGGTTCCTTTTTATTATTGTGTAACTAACTTCGTCTAGGGTCAAGTGAAGCAGTATCCCGCCGCAGTCATCTAGCTGCGAGCCAGCACCGAGTCGCTGACTGCAGATACGAGTTTCCGGCAGCTATATGTTATAGTTGTCCGATCCGGCCCGTTCCGACATATATAGCAGTGAGAGCATATAGAAGACTATCTGCAAAGTTACATCCAGATAGCTTAAAAACTGAGGGACTAGTTTGCGTAGAAATGGACGGACAGAAAGACAGACCGACAGACAGACGAACATGGCTGGATCGACTCGGCTGTTCATGCTGATCAAAAATATATATGAAATCATAGGGTCGGAAATGTCTTCTTCACTGCGTTGCAAACTTCTGACTAAAATTATAATACCCTGTGTTCGGCTTGGCTTCAACTCGATAAATAAAAACAGAAGAAACTTTTCGGGGTTTTGCGCGACATGCGTCGGTGTTTATTGATGCGTGTGGAAATTAGAACTCAATAGAATATGTCTTAAACCTAGCTTGGGGAGAGCGGATTAATAGCTCTATGAACGAAAGTGCAGTGGAAGAGGGAGAGAGAGAGCGAGTGTATGGGATCACACTGCCTCCGGAAAATAAGCGCCCTTGGCGTGAACACCCTGCAAGGGTATAAAAATAATTAAGGAATTAAACATAACAGACATAACGGTAGTCCAGCTAAAACGTTGGTTAGAAGTGCTGAATCTGCCAACGAAGGGTACGAAAGTGAAATTATTTTCGAGGCTTTCTAAAGTACCGAGAGAAATTCGTGGAAACGCTCCACAAGATAGCGAGGAAACGGTATTGCTCAGTTCGGTAAAGAGGAGGACGACGAGCAAGAAGTGGAATTCGACAACTTAAAAAAGTTAGGCGCAGAAATAGAAAAGGCGCAGAAAGTGCTGGCTAGCTTGAATCGCAAGATCGACGACAGTGTCGTCACGACACGAGCAACAGCCAGAATTCCAGGGGCTAACGGTTCTGAGAATGCATACCGCGAAGGCAGAGGTGAAAGCAGAGGCGAAAACAAAGGCAAAGGCAGCGGCAAAGATACAAGCAGAGGCGAAAACATTGGCAAAGGCAGAGACAGCGGCAGAGGTGGTGGCAGAGGCAGCGACAGAAGCGACGCTAAGATGAAAATGAAGGGCAGCAGAATAGAGGCAGAAATGAAAGCCCCTGCTTGTCGTCACCGGGGTTCAAAATGGCCAGAGAGATGCTAACGGATTTCGGCAGTAAGGAATCGGTGAAATTATGGATCGGTCAATGGGAAAATATTTCGACCCTCTACAATAAGGGAATTTCCATTCAGTGGTTATTGTTATTTATATTTTTTGTTCTGTTTTTTAGTTTCTTTTCTTGTATTTATTGAATCTTCCCTATTGGGTCAAACCCCAATTAGTAGAATTTGGTTAATGTTTGAATTCCGCGCCTTTTGAATCTAATTAAAAATAAGATCTGGTAAGTGATGCTGCCATCTCGTACGCACAAATGATTGGCAGATAAAATAGAAGAAAAATAACTAAATAGAAGTTAGCAACGAGAAGTTTGAAGTGCGGGGAAAAATTATTATCATGTAATATAATTGTTCACGCCAAAAAGGCGCTTATTTTCCTGGAGGCCGTCTGATCCCGTACACTCGCTCTCTCTCTCTCTTCCACTGCACTTTCGTGCTTAGAGCTTCTAATCCGCTCTCCCCAAGCTATTTTTAAGCCTTCTTCTGTTTAGTACTAATTTCCATACGATCCAATAAACACCAACGCACGTCGCGCAAAACCACAGAAAGTTTCTTCCGTGTTTTGATTTATCGAGTGTACAGGTTGAAGTCACCCCCCTCGGAACATTTGGTCCATCAGAGCCGGATAATACATCCATCCCCAGCAGCTCCGGTGGCTTTAACACCGCACAAAATAAGTTAACATTTCAATATTGCTGCCGGTCATTTGTTATGATTTTGTCTAAATCCGAGTCCGATAGATCCGACACTACGGCAGCTTCCAATTCCAAATCCGAGTATTGTATTCCAAGTGTCGCAATTAATTTCTATTAAATTTCTGCGAGTTTCAAAATTAAAAAGTGTGTTTAAATATATGCCAAGCCACACTAAAACTTCCAATTCCGAATTTCTCTGCGTTCACTGTGTTCCGCTTGCATTTACATATTTCCACATGCATATACACCTACATACAGTCCACTCCACTGCACTATGGGGCAAACGACCAGTTTTTGTGGCATTAATTAATACCTTGCGAACGAAGCCACAAATTCAAGATCTTTTTTCTGATTTATGTTCATGATAAAAATAGTAATATATTTTAAGAAAAAATGGGCGTGGTCGTGCTTTCAAAAAAAAAAAACTTTTTTCAGTGTAAGAAAAAATTTTCTGACCGAACAATTTAAAAATATAATCCTACAATAAAGCATTAAAATAAAAATGGAGTGATCTTACCTTGTTTTATTAAAAAATCTAGGTTTTACTTCATGCTTCACATTTTTTTTTTTTTCAACAAATAACATAATATTTTTCTAAAACTAATGTTTCCCAAAAAACCTGAAATTTAAGGAACAAGATCTACGAATTACTGCTTTAAAGCAATTAAAAATGGCGTCCTCTTTAGCATTTTTCACGAACAATTCCCAGTTTTTCACTTTGAGGTTAGAACCTTAAAAGTTAAATTTTCGAGAAAGTGCGCAAAGGTGGACTTTTATACTAATAGCATATACTAAGAATGGATAACTCTACAACATATACTAAGTTTTAGAAGTGGAGTGAGATGGACTCACTTTGTTACTCTATTTAAAAATTAGATTGCACTAGAAATTTTGTGTTTTATAAGGGCTCGAGCAAACTGAAGATTAATGGGACACCACAGCTAATTTCAACAATCGACGAACACGAACACATAATACAAACTACAAGGATTGGACTGCACGTTAAAAAAGGCACTCTTATTAATTGTTTTTACGCTTTTTGATACTTTAAACTTTCAAGATTTTTCAGCAATGAACAAAAAATTGGTTATTGTTGTGCTAGTGTAAACGAAATAGCTGACTTAACAGTGGATAACTTAACAATGGCGCCCTCTGTTAAAATTTTAAGTACGTAACATAATAGATTAATGTTTTTTTAATACATTCCATAAAAAAAAAAAAAATTTTACGACTTTTAAAAAGTGGGTTTTGGCCACATATGGGGGTCATTGGCCCCATAGTGCACTGATCTACGATCGCCACCAGCAAATTACACAAAGTTAAATAAATTTTTAAACTTACAAATATTTCGGCACGGGTATTTTAATAATTTTCAAAAAACAAAAAAATAAATAAATATATCCACAAAAGCCACGGTACAGAATCGCCGAACTTAATTGCTAAATATATTAATTGTCTTTCCCTAGTTCTATCCTGAGCTGAGCTACATTTAAATAAACATATATTTATCGTCTTTCCAAAAAAAATTTGTAAGTACATACATATTCGACTGCAAGTCGACCCTTTGATTTTTGGCAATTTTTTTCGCCTCCGTTGTCTCCGCTATTCTGCATTGACAAACGGCTAATGCAATAAACGATTCACATATAGGCCTTATCTCCAAGCAAAATGGTTTTGAGATCAATAATAGATTCGGTAGCAGAATGTACTTGGGTGAAAATGGCAACTGGTCCGCCAGTAATTTCCGTTGTGTCCGTTGCTGTGTCCCAAACAGTGATTCTGCAGACTGCCGAGGGTGAAGTAAAATCCGGACGACCGGCTGTTGGTAACACAGTGTTACCAAAGTCCTTCACAGCTATTCTACCGTCGAAAACAATATTTGTTTTTTTTGGCTCTCCCCTGACCTCGCTTCGAAAGATGTTCTTGCCTATACTCAAGGCAAAATCCAAGCCGAAAATTTAAAAGTGTAAAAGTTTTTTTATTCCAGAGACATCTCGTCTTTTAAGATTAGCGTTTACCCGAACTTCTTCAACACAATTTGCTCTGGTGACTGCTAGTTAAGCACGAGCAGGTTGTAGTTAAGGAATTCGAGTCTAAATCGAAGAAAAAGCTGTTAGTGGGATTACGCCTCCCTATACTGCAAGGACCACCGCAAAGACCAAACTAACTACTTCCTTTCAACTTTCCTATCAGAATACTACAGGCTTTTGCAGCAAGCTCTCGAAATTGTATTCTGGCAGCTTTTCCTTCGCATCCCAGGTAATTATGTTTACTGAGACCTGGGTAAGGCCAGAGATTTTTAGCTCCGAGATTTTCCCGGGTAAGTACACAATTTACAGAGTGTACCGTCTTGTCCAGCGAGGATGTGAAGATTTATTTGCCATTGACTCCTGCATTATCTCTGAACTGGTTGCCCCTGACGATGTCACCAATATCGAATTTATTTGTGTTAAACTATCCTTTTCAGGTAGATTTATTTGCATAATAATTGGAATACAGGCTACAGACTACACTCCACCCATGACAAAATAAAGTGAATATCAGATAGTATCTTGTCTGCAAAAGAAATTATATTACTCCATTGAACCAATCAAAATTACATATATCTGCTATGGAGTATACTGAAAAGCTAATAGAGTTTGGAAAAATGTTTTATTAATTATATTTGCTCAAATTAATTAAAAAATTCGTTTAGAACAGAGTTATTAAAAACACCACCAGAACATAAGAAGAAAAGGTTCAACTACCTATCAGATTTGTAGGTGTCTCTATGAGGTATTTCGTAGTTTTCCATCACTTTAAATCAGTCTGGATAGGTTATTATTCTTGAATATCGTTGTTTGTGATCGTAAGGGGGCGATCGACCTCCAAAGACAGCGGCAGGTTGATGGAAAATTATTCCCACGACGGAATGGGAAGAGTGGAAAAACCCAAACGGACCGAAAGATGAAGAAAGCGGGGCGGTTTTGGGTAATAGCCAGCTTTATTCGGCTGCACGCATACGACTAAACATCGGTACTTAAAACCCGAGCCTGAGTTTCGGAGCGAGAACGCAAAGGGGAGAGCGAGAACGTAAGAGCCTCTATGCACAGAGGCGGTACAGTGGCTCCTCACATAAACAATTTGAAATTGGACTATTTCCAAACATTTAATGGTGGTCAATGCCACAGCGCATGGATGTGTACAAAAAAGGACTGTATTCACGCTGTCTTGCCATTGTCTTAAAAACTTTCAATTCTCCAAACTAGTTGGACATTATAAAATGTCAAATGATTATTTTAAAATACCTAAAACATTAAGGTGCACTCGAAATAACAGAGAGTTTGTAAAAAATGACTCTTAAATTAAAACATACGCTTATGAACTCAATTTCAGCAAGGCTAAACATATTATGTGCTAATCATTTTGAAGCAAAAAAAAACGTGTAAATACATTTGACAACTGGCATGCGTATTTTTTTTTTGCTTAAAGCTTTGTCCTTTGAACCGTTAAGTTTCGATTTCCTTTGCGGGTATAAACGCGATAAGAACTATTTTAATAAAAATTGATCCTCAACAACTATAGTTAAAAAAAAAAAGTTGGGATGTGCAAATAATTTTTCGTTGTGTAAATACTTTTCACCATTATTAAGTATATAATATTGCTCAACACAGACCGGTATTGATAATTATAAATTATAAGTTATTAACATTAACCTTAAAATACACAGGGACAATTGATATACAAAACTTAGCTATACAAAATGTGCTCCTCTTATTTTATTTATTATATTATTTTATTATCTATTTATTTTATTTAATATACACAGAATTTTTTGAATATGCAAAAATACCTGAATAGCGACTAAATGTACATTTATTCTATGTTGATACAATTCCAGGTTGCATGGATTAAATCTGATTCAAAAGCAATACTTGGCATACATACACATATGGTGTCACTAAATCCAAGATTATCTGTGACACATAACGGCCACAACACCTGGAAACTTCACATATCTCGTGTACAAATAAATGACTCAGGCAGCTACATGTGCCAAGTTAATACAGATCCCATGAAGAGCCTTGTAAGTGAATTTATACCCCAGCTCTTTCCCAAGAGGCTTAGCTTTAGTCTAAGGGTGTCCTTATGCCTGTGCCTATGTAAGGACAGGGTGAACAATTTTATCTGGACACGGGTTTTCACGAATGTGTGCAAGCTTGTGGACACCTTCCCATTTATTCACGCGCACAATAACAACTGCGCAGTGGGTATCTAATAATTTTTTTTTTTCAGTCTGGACATTTAGATGTTGTTGTTCCACCAGATATTATGAACCACCGGGAAAATAACCAAGACGAAGGAGTAAGCACAGAAGGCGGCAGAGTATCACTAATTTGCAGTGCGACTGGCGTTCCGGAACCAAAAGTACAGTGGCGACGTGAAGATGGAAAGGACATTATACTTCGGGCGGAACATAGGGATAAACAAGGTCAATAAAAAATTCTGGTTTCGATCTCAATATTCTCAGCAATCAAGACTCATAATTGAAGTAAATAAGTATATTTTTAGACAGTTCACCTATCTAAATGATTATATTAGCAATACGTATAATGACATATACAACACAAACCGAAATATAATTTTTCAAAAGTTTTCAATGCACTAAAATCGAACCCGGTCCCAAAAAATTTCCTATACGTCAGGTTTCTTTTAGATATTTTTGCTTAAAGGTGCAAAAATTCAGTTTTTAATAACATTTTAGGTGGTGTCACTTCAAAACGGTTTTGGGTTTTTTAAACGATGACTACGGCATCTTAAAGAACTGTTCTTGCCCTTAAAAATCGGTTTCCTCTCGGAAGTGAATTTGATGAACTTTTCATTAACTTATTTTTTCCTTTAACCCAAGCGAATTTCTCTTGTTGATTTCAGAAAAAATTTCCTTTGATACCTATCCCAAGTAATTACAGCTAAACGCTCTCATATGTCTTTTCTTTGCCTGAGTTTTGCTTATAAGAAACGGATCACATTTTGGCCCGCTCGACTCTCCAGCCTATGGACACTAGTTCAATGCATAAAATTTAACGAAGGAGTTTTCGCGGATAAACATAAAAACCCTTTGAAATATTTTCCGTTGCAGCCAGCTGTTCTGATGGCAGTGTTGTGAAATCTTAACAAAAATATTAGCTAACAAGAAAGGAAGCTAACTTCGGCATGCCGAAGTTTAAATACCCTTGCAGTAAGTAAGAAGAAGAAACATCTTCTGACTTTTACGTTTTCTTGGGTACTGACATAAGGTAAATGTTGCGAACGAGAAATGTTGCGAGCGAAAAATGTTGCGAACGAATTTAATGAATTTATATATATATTCATATGGCTGCTATATGATATAGTGGTCCGATTTGAATAAAATTAAAACCGAAATTCTGGAATACAACATGTCTATGTCTCAAATTTTATGAAAATATGTGAAAAATTGGCTTAGTTAGATTTTTTCATCAAAATTTTCTGATCGGTCCTATGACAGCTATATGATATAGTTGTCCGATTTTGATCAAATTAAAAACGAAATTCAAGAATAATACAAAATGGCCATATCTCAAATTTTATTCAAATATTGTAAAAATTGGCTAAGTTATAATTTTGTTCATTAAAATTTACCGATCTTTCCTATATAGCTATATGATATAGCATATCTGCAAAGTTTCATCCAGATAGCTTTAAAACTGAGGGACTAGTTTGCGTAGAAACGGACGGACAGACAGACAGACGGACAGACAGACAGACAGACGGACAGACAGACAGACATGGCTAGATCGACTCTGCTGTTGATGCTGATCAAGAATATATATACTTTATAGGGTCGGAGATGTCTCCTTCACTGCGTTGCAAACTTCTGACTAAAATTATAATACCCTGCAAGGGTATGAAAAAGTTGCTAAGGTAGAGTACAAAATCCTTTTGCATGTGGATGAAATTAGGCGGTATTTTAAACAAGAAACTAAATTAATATCCTTTATAATAATATCCAAACAAACATAAAAGGGATTGTTCGAAATTTAACTCATTCTTTTATTGGTATGCTGACAACCCTTTAATTACACTGTGTGACATTTTTTTAATTCATGGAAAAATAACCAATGTACACTATGTTCCCGTGATAGTACACAAAAAAAGAAGATATACGTGTCTTTGCGTTTTTCACCTACACG
>VNJV01009288.1:0-93586 GCA_008042635.1 Drosophila nikananu | reverse complement strand
AAACATTATTAAAATATATTTACTTATTTACCTCGCCCTATAATTCAAGGTTATTAATGTTATTACTATAAAAATCATTTATGTTGACATCAACGGCGATATTTAACGATTTGTCAAAAAAAAATTGGGTGTCCACAACCCCCGACATTTCATTGTCCACAACTGCCTCAAGCAGTCGTTTTGAAATCATATGAAAAAAATTTTTGTTGTGTAACTTTTGTCCAAACCCGGTGTGGAATCTTAAACATAACTAAATTTCACGTCAAAAAATCTATTGCACTTACCTTCTTAATTAACACACTTCACACGGTGACACTTTTAAAAACGTGCAATAAAACTTTTGAGATTTTTTTCAGCGTGAAAAAATGCATTTTTCCGGGACACAAAGCAGACGCGTCCGTTCCGTTTGGTATTTGGCACAAAACAATCGATCTTCAATAGCGCACACATGACATTTGAAAGATCCGTCCTATCTGTCCTGTGTCAAAAGTTACACAGGGGTGTCCACAACCCCCACGGTGTCCACGACCCCCACTTTTCCCCTAGCTGTTAGAAAAATGTATTTATTATTATTTTAATTGCATTTATTCTATGCAAAAACGATTTTTCTACCTAAGATAAGATAATAATCTTTATTTTCCCCATATTTGAATATTTTAGTTCATTTTCCCCATATAAATAAATTCAATTAAAATTGTAATAAATACATTAATTTGAGAGCTAACTGCTAAACTTATATGGAGAAAAGAAAATTTAAAAATAAATTTAAAATATGGGGAAAATAAAGGTTATATTATCCTTAAAGAATTTCTCGTAACTACTTTTTCGTAGCTAGCTCAACCAATTATACTTGTCTTAGTTTTTCCGCCAAAAAACGGTTTAAATTAATATATTTAGAAAGAGTTGTAATTAAATTAGATTTATATCAAAATATTTAAATCATAATTAAATTATAAAATTATGTATACGCGGCGTGGACCCCAAAAATAAAAAAGAGATTAAAGAAAAGGCATACAAATGAAATTAAAATATGCAAAAAACAAACAATATTAAACTCATACTAAATTTTTCTATATTTAATATTTAATAATATACCTATATTACTGATTGGTTTTGTTATTAATTTGAAACCTTTCCAAATATATCAACACAATTACAAACCTTTAAATATTTTGCTGTGTGGCAATGGCATCAGTCGCTGCCTCGTTGCACTTTCCATTTGCCAAGTCAGTGGGCCGCATCCCGTGTCTTGCTCCCTCTCATCTCCCCGATGGATGCATTGGCTACTTTAGCTAATGACTTTATTGAATCGACCGAGCCATTGCCCCGGACTCTTCGTGTGACTTTTGCCGTATCAAGCTAAGAAATTAGCACAAGCAAATTAAATGAATAGACGACAATCGGCCATCATCATCATCATTATACAGAATGTGCTGACATCGCCTTGGGTGGCACCACAGACCAGTTCTTATTGTAGAAATTCTCTTGGAAAAGGGTTAAGATTTGGGTTAGATTCAGTTAATTTATAGAGTGTATTGTGGCTAGTTAAAATTATTTGTTAGTATGTTTTTTAATTTACAAAAATATTGCTAGTAGAGAAAGATGTGTAAAGGTAAGAATACAAGCCTAAGAGACCAAGTAGCTGTGACCGTTCTTACCTGTAGTTTTTGTTTTTAAATTTAAGCCAACTGAAAGTTAGTAATTACATAAATAAATAGCAGATTTATTTATTATTTATAAATGAATCCATGCCCGCATTCCAGGAACTTGAAACCCGAGTAGCTTAGCTTGTAACTAACTCGGTTTAAGGTGAATTACCTTCTTCACAATGCTGTCTAGGCTATAAACCCTGAGATTTAACCAGCCTTTAGTTGTGTAGTCTTAAAACTTAAGACTTAAATTTGACAACTTAAATGTTAAGAATTAAAAAACTTAAAACCCAAGGAAAAACATGCCGCAGCCCCCCTCTCATCTTCGTTCGCTTGCCTGCCGCCTGCCTCATGTAGCAATTATGCTTAATTGTTTGACACGGCCAGAAGAAGACGGTTAACCGTGTCATGTAAAATGCATGCACATGTTATGTAAATAACGGTTTTAACTATGCAAAAACAACAACTAAGTGGGGAGGGGGGGAATGTTAAAGGGAAATGGGGGAACAGAGTGGGACAACCAACAGCTGGCCGCAGAGCAAACTGTTTCCAGCCGTAGGACTTGGCGCTCTTTGCCACCTCCTGCTCCACTCCGCTTTCCTGCACTCCGCTTTTCTCCACACAGTTTTCCTCCTCACAGTGTTCCTCCTTACAGTTTTCCTCCTCCCAGTTTTCCTCCCTTTTGGTTAATGACAATGTATGACACACTTATGACAAAGGCGGAGAAGGAGGAGGGAATTGGGATGAGTTTGTGGGAGTCAACACCTGAAAATAATACGAGGTGATCTAAATAAAATGTTATTTATTAAAAGGTACATTAATTTCTTGATTAAAATTGAGCCATTTTTTAAAAAAATCAAGAATAATATAATATATATACTTTATTATCGGATTTTAATATACATTTTATAAAAACTCCAGAATAATCTATTGATTTTAAACTTATTTAAAAGAATTTCCAACAATTTTCGAACTTCAATATTCATTTCTTGTCGTGTAAAGGGACTGAGAACAAGTTTTTGAGGGCGTTGGCAGTTTGATTGTTGTTTGCACAACTTGTCTTACTTGCAGCATGTTGCACGCTTGTCATAACGATAGATAAATACTAACTGAAAACTAGGGAAAACGAGGCAGCAGAACGCCGACAGTTTACTGAACTACTTACCGCAGAGTGTGTGTGCCTTTGTGTGTGCCTCAAGGAGCGAAAGATATCGCATCGCTAGGGCCTTTGTCAAGCGGAAACTTTCACCAAAAAAAAAATATATATCTATATAGACGAAAAAAAAAAAATGAAGTGTTTAAAGAAGCGGCAACAAAGTAAAAGTTTTTCACAGCCCAACGAAACGTGAAAATCTTCCACAGAATTGAATGGGAAATAGGGAAACAGACGATGGGAGCTTCCGTTGGCAGCCCGCAGTGATATGTGTTAACCAACGAATCAAACAAGAACAGCAATTATAAAACCCAACCAAGACAAGCCTGGGTTCGAGCTGCCTTATTTCCATTTCCACAGCGCCACAGTTTGACCCATTTCCAAGATCAGCCCAGAACTACCTGAGCCACCAGAGCATTGGCTTTGAATTCTGGAGCTTGGGAACTGTCTCTTCCTCAGGAAAGCTAGAAGATCTTTACAGTCAGCGGAAGTTGTAGCTTTGTTAAAGAACCAGCTTAATAAATAGTTGGTTACTCTTGAAAGAAGATCTTGTAAGACTCAGGAAGTATAACAAATGTCAAAGAATTTTGAAAATGAAAAAAGTTAAGTTGTGTTTCTTTTCAAACTAAATTTAATATGTAGTTTTGTGTTATTATTCCCATATAATCTAGTATTTTAATAGAAAAAGAAGTAGTGAAATAGCTCAATTTGTATTTAAGAAAATAGGTCACAAGTTAATTTGTACATTCCATTAACCCCCAGCCAGAACTTAACCCCAGCAACCCCGATTTAAGCCAACTGAATAACCCCAAATTTATTCAGCTGCCTGATCTGTCCCAACCTCACACTTGTGTCTCGATTATACAGTCTGTTTATATGTATGTGCTACCCCAAAAAAGTGTTGGCTTCGAGCAAATTGCATTTCCCACTGTTCCCAATTTCACACACAAACTTACACCGTTTTTCCAAGGCAACAGCCAAGCCAGAAACGGCACAAACTTTTCCTACCCGCAGCTGTTGTGGCCTGTTTTGCACTTTGCCATGGCAACAAGTGCGGCCAAACATAAACAAAACGAGGAAAATATGGCAAGGAAAACTCTCTACTCGCGTTGCCAACTAGCTGAGAGGGAGAATTTTTGGTGGATATAAACAATGGCTGTATCCTATTGATATGGAGTTAATTTTATAATTTGCTTTATTATTTTATATGTCTATACAAAAATTCTATTCAAAAATGAAAGAAAAACTCTGCAAAGAACAGTTTAACATAAAAAAGGGTTTAAGTGTTTTCAAATTATAAATGATGGCACTTATATATTTAAAAGTGCATTTATTTTTTTATATAATAAAAATCGTATAATAAAACATTTGTTGCATAAAAGACTATATATAAAGCATATGGGTAATTCTCTGGTGTCGCACGCGACATTCGTACGCATTCAAACGAAAAAAAAACATGTGCCAAGACTTTTATTTAATTTTACAAAAATTGAAACTTATAGCTCTTGGTTAGCACTATAATTGGTGTTAAGGTCAATCTTCAACGATTTTTCGTTTTCGAGATAATCACAAAAATGTAACGAATTCGCACGCGACCAATTCAAGCACTGATTTCAGCAAAACTTGATGGAAGATTTTAATGCAATTAATTTTAATGTATTACATATCAATTCAACTTAATAATTTATTTGAGTTGACTTAAAAATATTAAGTAGTTTTCTTTTTAAATACATTTTTATCGGTGTCGCACGCGACAGAAAATTCCGTCCTACTTTTCGTGATTTTTTTTACTATTTATGTAAATCAGGGAAGTATAAATGTGGTCTTCTTTGACTCTTTGTAATCTCCCCGTGAGTATAGAAAGCAAAAGTCCAAGCATAGTTCCTCTGCTTTGGAGATTTGGTCAAAACACAACATGATCTTTTTTACGGTGTTTTTCATCAAAATTATGCAAAATCGCGATTTGTGTGAGTTTGCATTTAAATATTTTGAAATTTGATTTAGAATATGATAAAGGCTTTCAAATTTTATCCATTGGAACATTTCCTAATGTTACTATGTTAAAAATATGAATTTTAGGGCATATTTTGTGGTTTTTGCCGCGGTTGTACTTTCCAGAGAATAGCCCATATATAACTCTATTTCTATAATTTTAGACATTTTAAGATGTAAATCTGCTTTTATTCTTCATATAAAAACCTATTTGCTCATCTTCAATATTTATTTAAAGAGCTAAACCATGTCTTAAATTTTAACATAACATTTTTACACTTCCAAAACATGATATTCTATAGAATTAAATATAATATGCACTAGATTTGCAGACTTAAATATTTATTTATTTATTTGTACACTGTATACCTAGTTATAAATTAAGCTACAGAATAAATATCAGTCATAGCTGCTGACCAGACTTATATAAACATTTTTCCTTATCTAACATTTTTCATATTAAGTTTTTTTTCTATAAACAAAGTATACCCTTTCCATTCCGAGATATAAAAACTAAACAATAAGTCGTTGGGCCACGATTCGGTTGAAAATCAATACAAAAAAAAAAGGAAAAAGGTGGACAACACAGGTGGGGAAAAGCGTGGTGGAAAGGTGAGAGGCAACCATTAGAGAGCCAACCCGCGACACGTTTTTCCATTTGATTTGCAGGCGAGCCGACCGATAAATTGAAGTAAATTTCCTGTCTGCTTTGGGTCTGGGTTCCTCCTCCTCCTGGCTGGCTCCCACTGGTGACCCAATTTTCCGCGGAAAAGCGACTTTTCATTAGTCAAAGTTCCCTTTTATTTGGGTTGGCGGCTAGCCCGGAAAATTTTGCACATTTCCCTGATTAAGTGAGTAGAGGTAATGGGCCTGGAAGTGGATGGGTCGTCTTTGGGTTTGGACAAACCTCAAAAGGTTGTTGGCCTTTTCTTTCCCTTGTGATCTTCGTTAAATTGCTTTATTTAGCTGGCTTTCGTTCCCAAAGTTAATTGATTTGGTTTTTTAAATGGAAATGGAAATGGAAATGCGACTCGAGTTGAAGTTGAGAGTTGAGTTCGAGTCAAAGCTGATTGAGACTGACTTGAGCTGTTATTAATGTGTTTTAAGCACGACAGTTGAAGGAGGTATTTGCTGGCAACTGCAAATGTTTGTATTTGGTTTTAAAGAATAAAAAATAGGGGGTTTTATTTATATATATTCTATATTATATTATATTATATATACATATTTAATGTTTAATAATTTATTACTTAAACCTCTGGTGTTTTCAAGCACCTTTAACTAAAATCTGCCTTTGAATTAAGGCTGTATCTTTTGGGTTGAAAGACCTTTAGTTAGAACCAGACATATGCCGTATCTTAGGCTTTTTAGGAGACCTGTGAAACCCACACGAAGTGGCTGCCCCATGATGTGGCAATGCCATGTGTGGTTGGCTTTGACAACCCGCTGACAATAACACTTGGTGGTTTGGTCAGTCGTGTTGGCCACTCAATAAGCCACAACACAACATAACTCTCCTTCTATATAGTAGAGCTTGCTGGTTTATTATTTAATATTTAAATGACTTAATTTATATATTATTACTAATGTTTACTATTTATCAGAGTTTTATTTACTATTTTCTTTGATATTTTTTAACCACAAACTTGACTTACCATTTGGATACCAAATAAGGGTTGGCCTGAAACTATTATCTAGTAAATTCGAATCTAAAAATATACAAATTCTGTTATTTATATTATATTATATATTTTTATATTAATATATATTATTATATTAATATACTTTGATAATTTATTCAAAGATTAAGTATATTTGGTATAAATATATTCTATAGATTTCTCTCATTTCTATTTTCTTTTCAAACAAAATCATATTAAACTTCTTCCCCTTTACCGCTTACACTTTATAATATCTTCAAATTTTCTTAGCCTAAAATAATTTACAACTCAAATAACTTGTTTACCTTATCGAATTAAGTTTTAAATTTCCTTTCTCTTCACCGAATTCCGACTGTTTATATTTCTTTTTTCCTTGACACCAACGCACGGCGTGTAAATCATATAAACATATGCACATCACCTCTGAATCACGCTCTTAGCCGGGCAATCAAAATGGCCCAAAGCTCAATAACTCAGCCTCTCAGTCTCTGAGTCTCAGTCTCCGACCCGAACTCCCCTCCTGATTCAAATACCAAACCGAAAACCACCTCTTTGGGCCTTCTCTCCACCTCTTTTTGACCACCTACACACGATCAGCGATCAGGCCCGAAAGAGAAGCCACGCGACGGGTCTCAAATGAGTGAGAGGGGGGGAGGAAAATCGAGGGGGAAATTTATGCAAGTTGAAAATCGTGACACAATTGAGAAAAGTTCATTCCATTGACTTTGACTTGGCCTGGCTTTGACTTTTGATTTGGCTTTTGCCTCGTCTTTGGCTTGGAGGTTAGCAGCCATTTGTTGGTCGCACAACAAAGTTGCAGAATGAATTGGCAAGAAAAGAACAGAAAAGAGGCTCTTAGAAGTGAAGAGAAATGGTCTACAATATATAATAATATATAGACATATATTAGAAAAATAATTTATATAAAGGAAGCATTTCAAAAAGTTTTTTTGAGGCTATCCAAAATTAAATAATACTTAAGAAAGCTAAATACCTATAAAGGTCTACAAATGGGTCACCAAAAAGCAGCTTAATATTTGTCTAGAAATTTTTGTGTATTACCTACTCCCTTTCACATCTTAAATTACCTTAAATTACCTCTCTAAAAAATCAATTACTTAAATGATATTAGATTCTCCTTTCTGAAGAGTGTCTCCTTTCCTCATTAATTTTCCAAATCTTTTCTGCAAGTTCCCTCCGCTTCGCTTCAAATGTACTTGCCACACAAGCAAGGCCTTCGTTTTGGCCAACTTTCGAGCCAAGAAGCAGAACCATCAGCATTCGCTGAGGTAATTTAAGCCAGACGGCACACATAGCTTGACTCTTGCCTGTCTACGTTTACCGCTAAGAGCAACGCAGACATCATCAGAATCGGACGACTCTCCATTCCAATTCAGCTGCCCCGAGATGAGGCAACCTCGTCTCGGTTTCATTTTGATTTCGCGAGAGGAGTGTGTGTAGATAGTGTCTCCGGTTTCTGGTTTCAGACTAAACTAAGATCTACTTGCATCGGATACCATTTGTGTCATTACCCGCCAACGACGGGGGGTGGGTTATTTGAGTGGCTTATTGAGAAGGTTGTTAAGTTTATTAGTAAGAGGAGAACGAAGGCAGGAAGGATGAGGTAGCCACTCTTTTTTAGGACACTTTTATAGGCTGGTTTTGGGAGACTAATGGTGTTTCTAGTGCCTTTATTAAGGGCCTTTAAGTAGGGCTTGCAAATTATACGAAAAAGGTCTTTAAATATATTTTTATTATAGGTAATAAATTATGGAAAATAAATATTTAATTAAATAAACCTTATTTTATACAAAAATGTTATTAAAATGTCTTAAAATTGTTTTTTATTTAGAGATTTATGGAAGTAGGGTTTGGAAATTATATGAATAAGTTTCTTAAAAGTATTTTAATTATAGGAAATAAATTATGAAAAATAAAATATACAGATAGTTAATTATATAAACCTTATATTATACAAAAATGTTATAAAAATGTCTTAAAAAGGTTTTTTATTTAGAGATTTATGGTTGTAGGGTTTGGAAATTACTTAAAAATGTTCTTTAAAAGTATTTTAATTATAGAAAATAAATTATGGAAAATAAAATATAGAATATGGTAAATTATTTATACTTTTTATTATAGTAAACTGTTATTAAAAGGTCTTAAAACGGTTTTTATTTGTTTAGAGATTTATGGAAGTAGTGTTTGGAAATTACACGAAAAAGGTCTTAAAATATATTTTAATTATAGGAAATAAATTTGAGAACATAAAATAAAGCAGATAGTTTTTATATATGCTTTATATTATACTAAAATGTTTTTAAAATTTCGTAAAGTGTTATTAAATTTAAGGTTGCTTCCTAAAGCCTTTGTTCTTATCTGCTTGTTAATTAATAACTATTCCACAAATTAGCTTTAAATTATAGTAAACTCCTGCTATATATCACATTATATCATAAACCATATTTAACATTTACCTTTCGTGCATTTTTTGTTCCCACACTACCCCCAAATATTACGCATACGCCCTGTTTAACGCTGCCGTCTCACTTACTTAACCGCTAAATGCTATTTTTTGCACAAAGTTCCTAAATAGCTCATTAATTAGCCGAAAGCTGTCAGAAATAACTGACATTTCTGGGCTTTAAACTGTCTTAGGGTATCAATGTAGACGGAAATTACTTATTATATAGTATTATTATTGCCATTTAATTACATGTAAGAGGAAATCGGTTTATGACTGAAATCCGCTTAGAGAAAAACTCAATTCAGACCCACAAACACACACACACACTCGAAGAGAAAATTCCTCTGCGTAAGCATATATTTTTCTTGTCTTGTCTTTTTTTCGTATGCCATCTCAAGGTCGGCGGCAAGTAGCTCTTTATGTATGAATGGGATCTAATTGTTCGTGATGAGAACACGGCTCGATGTGGGCATGACAAAGTGCTCTCGGATGGATAGGAGGTGGCTTACGGGTTACGAGTGCTGCGAGTGTGTCATGTGGGTGGGTTTGCCAGGAGAAGGAGAAGATTTTCGGCCTAAAAAAGTAGCTCAAAGTCAATGGGAAGGCAGAGTTAAGCAGATTTAAACAGATTTATGTGTCCATCATTTAATATGTTAATTTTTTAAAATTATTTTTCTAATATTTCTATTGTCTATTTTGCAGTTCTTTGCAGCTCAATTGCATTGCTTTCGTTATGCTGCACAGTAAAACATGGCAAAGTCGACACTTTATGCTGCTGGGGTGACCTGTCTCGGCTTCGTTTGCTTCGCCTTGGCATCTGTGGCCATCGGCATACCCATTTGGGGCTACTACGACAGTCGATCGGGTGCGTACTCACTGTACTTGGTACACTTTCCCATCAATTTGATTAAACTAATTTGGTTTTCCCCTTGAACAGGCGGCTATGACTTCGATCGAGGCTATTTCGGACCGTTTAAGGTCTGCAAACAATTGACATATAATCGCGAGAAATGCGGCAACGATGTGTCCAAGTTTAGGCTAAGCAGTAAGTATTTTTTAAATACATAACGAAACCTATAGAAATTTAATTAATCCTCACAAAATGACTAATAATTAATAATTAAGATGTAAAGAGAAATTTCTTTGTTTATTTACAAGTTTTTAAATAAGTTTTTATGATTAAGAAAGCATATATGCAAATGAGTTACATTAATCTATGATTAAGAAAGCATATATGCAAATGAGTTACATTAATCTATGATTTTTGGACACTCTCAACTTATAAAAAATTAATTAATACAAGGCAATTTTATTTTTTAAGGGTTTAAAAAAGAAATTCGAGGGCTTAGAAAAGCAAAAATAAGAAAACATATAAGATAATGTGATAATTTTGAATTCTGTCTTTGATTTTTAAACACTTTCAAGCTCTTTTTAATTTATAAATAATAAATTTACGATTTTAAGGGCAAATTCTATGTTAAATTACAAGCTAAATGTTTTTTTTTAATTAAATAAATATGAATAATAATACATTTGCATTCTACACTTTTAATTTGTAGAATTTAATAAATACTCAGTAATTTATCATTTTTAAAGATTTGTAAAGTACATTTAATTTTCGTTTATACGATAAATTTTTATAAAAAGAATACCAAATAGGAAAATATGACAAAATTGTGTTCTATCCTTGATTTTTAAACACTTTCAACCTCTCTTTAATTTATTAATTTAAAATTGTACACTTTAACTAAAGACTAATGCTTTTTTCTAACCCTTTTAGATGCAGTTTTTGTCAGCGGTCTGCTGGCCATTGGCAGCTCCGCCGTGCTGGGCATCTTCTGCATTCTGTCGGTCATTCAACACGCGATGATCTCATCCAGGGAGAAGGTGGTGATGCCCTACACAACTCTAGTGATAGTGAAGTTAATGCTGGCCCTGCTGGGAGGTGAGTGGGGGACGGACAGAACCTGATAAGTCATGTAATTTAATTGAATTTCCCCCCGCAGGCGTGCTGGCCATCATAGCGACGGTATTGTTTGCTCTGCAAATTGATGAGCAGGAGCGCTTTGGCTTCAAGATATCGCGCGGCATTTCCTTTTACATACAGGTGAGTAATGGCCATCAGTTTTGAGATTAAACAAGTACCAGTAATAATTAATTTCTATGTAATTTTCCCCAGATTGTGGCGATTGTTCTCACTGTGGCCCTGTTTGTGGCCTCTCTGTATGATATGATATATTCACGCAGTCCTGGCGGAGATCCCACCATGGCCCTGGATGCCGCATCTCCGGGCAGTGCCACCACCTTTAATAATCCTGGTTTTAAGGAGCCACGCAGTCGCAACGGTGTCTCGGTGACGGATGCCTCTGGCAAGCCGTACAGCGGCATTCGAAATGGAGCTGGCACCGCGGGAAGCGTGGCTTCCATGAGCACCACGGTAACCAGTGTGTCGAATGGCTCCACGCTCGATTCGGTGACCCGTTCGCCCTTGAGATCGAGCCTAAAGAAGCCGAGACCACGGCCAGATCCCACGCTGGGCATACAGAATCCGGGTTATTCCGGATCTGGCAGTTCCCCGCCGCCCATGCGTCGCAATGGCAGCGTGAAGAAAGTCCGAATTCAAACGCACAGCACCGAGGTGTAAGAGTAAAAATATGGTTTCATATAAATTAAAAAATAAACTAAGCAGCCAGCAAAGGATAAAAGAATAACAAAAAAAAATCATATACAAAGACTGTGTACAGTAGCAAAAAACAGAAAAGAAAGAAAACACAAACCACAAGCAGAGGAGTTTCTCAAATTAATTAATGGATCATTACAAAAATCAAAACCAAACTCAGAAAATTGAAAATTCATTCTCATTTGTCTTCCAAGAAGGATGCATTTTGGATTATTATTTTTATTTTGTACTTCTGTAAGCAACTGTTTCCGTCCATGGGCAAGGCAAGAGTATTTAATTCGGTTTCCTTTAAATAAAAACCATCTCCCCAAGTGCCCTTACGACCACGCCCAGTCTCCTTCACTGTCCGCGAAATATGTAAAAGAACGTATCAACCTGAAAGAAAACTGAAATGCCCTAATCTAACTCTAATTACACATGATTTGCAATATATTCTAATTTAACAAAATACATTAAATAATTACAGTTAAGCATTAAAAGCAACATTTGTAAAATACATAAAAATCGAAACAATGACACAAATTGTTATTTATAATTAAGTTTAAGCGAATGCGACTTGCGGGCGCTTCGAATAGTTTCGATAATTGTATGTTATTGTTAGCCAAACTTTCGATTGATTAATCTGAGCATAATAATTAATTGTTGCGCTAAGAAGGACACTTAGTTTAATTGCTAAGCTTGTTTGTTTAGTTTTTTGTAATTTAATTGGAAAGCGCCTCTCATGCGCGATTTCCTGTAGTCTAAGAGTATTACTAAATAAAATTAAAAATTCGAATTATTTGAGAGTTTAATATGATGTGGATTTTATTTTAGGTAGGGAAAATTATAATAACAAATTACATTTAACATTTTTAAATAAAGGCGTTGAAGCAGAATGAAGTGGGGAGAGGTAGAGGTTCTGCTTGGTTAAATTTATTGCAACAAAAATGTGTTGAAATTCCTTATTCATAATTAATTTTAAATTCTATTATCCGGAAGTTTTAATGGGTTCCACAGCACGAGTTAGCCAGGGCAACCACCAGCAAGATTTAGGTCCCATAGTTGGCTTGTGTCTATGATTACGGCTTGCGCACTGCTTTAGTGGCAGTGATTCACGTCCGCGCTAATCGAAATACACTGCTCAAAAGATGACTGATTTTTTTAAGGTATTCAGCTTATCAGAAGCTTGGAAAGCAATGAAGGGGTTACATCATTAAAATATTCATAAATTTACAAAAATTAAATTTAAAAAAAATATATTAGAAATTATTCATATTTATTAACCCAATAAAAACCAAGCAAAACATGCTTTCCGAATTGAATTTAATGGTTTTTTTGCATAGTTATAGATTTTTTACACTTTAATTGGTTAAAAAATTAAATATTAAAACAAAAATTTAAAGAATACGTATCTTTTGAGGCTTCTCGAGCGCATAAAATGACCAAAAGGTCAATGACTGCCACAAGTCATATATATTTCAATTCCCGATTTAAATCTTAAATACTTAATAATAAATTATTAAAAAAAAATTACTTTAATTTTTTTCCAAATTTTTCAAAATTTAATAAGGGGTTCCATCATAAAAATTGTAAAAAATTGGCTCAAATTTTAATTTTGAAAAATCTTAAAGCATGATAAGCAGATTTATTAACTAAATGAAAACTGACAAGAAAATTCTTTCCGAATTGAAATTCTTGCCTTTTTGACTAAGTTATGGTTTTTTAAACACAGTAAAATTTTGATTTTTTAACACTTATTATTACTTATTACCTAAGTTTTTGAAAATAGTTCATTTTATAATTATTTAATATTTAATATATGTATTTTTTTAGTTTTTCGATAAACAAAAATTGTCTTTTTTATTTACCCAATATTTCAACATGTTAATTGTTAATTGTTAATTTGTTAATTGTCAAAAAATTTTGTCAATTTTGTAATCAAGAAAAAATGTATAATTTCAGTATTTAGGCTTATTTATTTATGAAAAAGTAGCATAGAATTGCTTTCCAAATTAAAATTAAATATTTAATTGAAGACTTCAATTTCAAACTAAGAGGGTGTACAAATTACGGCTTCCCAAAGTTAGCTTTCCCACATGTTTAATTTAGAATTTGAAACTTATGTACAAAATAAATAACACCCAAAGTAAAACTTATTCCAAAAAATAATAACAATATCAAAATTAACAAACTTTCTCGGACTTAGGATATATAAATTATTCATTTTTTCTTTGTTATCAATGTTATTTATATTTTAAATTATTTATTTCTTTTTTGGGTAATTTTCCCACTCCCAGCTTGGGATTAATGCTCGGAGCAATCGATGACCCCATCCATATGTAGAGATAAAGACTTTTCATTCGATTTCAAAAGGCACACGATCTCTGTTATCGCTGCTGCGCGATTCATAATCTCACAACGATTCTGCTGAGCTGTGAGCTTTGTTTACAAATTGACTCTGGGCTTCATTCAGGAATTTTTATAAGTAAACCCGGAGAATACCAGGTATGATAGTGCCTCAGGGAGAGAGTTTCACGATCATCCCGAAGTGGCTCAGGCTCAGTTTGAGCCGAGAACTCTGGGAGTGAAGACGTCGCTGCGAGGGCGCCATCGTGAGATAATACCGAGCCGCTGCATCTAGTATAGGAAGCCAGACAAGAACCACAACAGTATTTGTTTATATTTCCACATAGGCCACACATATAAATAAATATGAAATCAGAGGCGTTGCACAAGTTTCTGGCTTTCTTTCCGCTGCTGATTGCCTGCGCGTGGAGCCAGCCATGTAAGTTCAATCAATTTTACCCCAGATTTCCCACTTTTATGTCACTTATATTCGATGCAATGGGAAATAGCTTTGAAACATTATTTTAGATTAATGATTTTAAGTTTTAATTAGTTGAAAATCAATGGGTTTTTGGGGTGTAAATTTACAGGAAAATATTCTTTACTTTGAACTCTGTTTAAATTCTATATTAAATATAAATATTTATATTTATATTTTAGTTATTACATCATAATATTCAATAACTTATCTAAAAAATTATATCAAGAACAAATTAATGAAAGATATATAAATAAATGTTTATACAAATTCTATTTTTAATGTATCAATATATATTTTAATTCCAAAATCAAGTTAAATAAAATTTCTTCATGAATCTTCCAAGAACTTAATGTTTCAATTTCTACAGAAAAAAATCTTGCAATAATATGTGTTTCAATTTCATGCAAATCTCCTTATATTTTCAGCATTTATTTATATATAAATTCCAAGAACTCATATAAAAATCAGACGCAGGCCAAGTTAATGATTGAATTTCTATGGAAATAAGTCTTACTAGTTATTATTTATGTTTAAATTTTATAATAACCATATTACTATATATTTTAAATATTTATTTATCAAAAGTATATTCCTTCATTTAAAATCTCCCCATATTTTCAGTGGACACAAATCAGCAACAACTCGGCAACCCGTCAACATATCAACAACTGCCAGTAGCTCCGAAATCGGTTATCTTTATTAAAAACAACGTCAGGCCGGAGGATGCCCCAAATTATCAGATTACAATACCAAAGGCTCCCAGGGCAAATGAGCCCTGTCTCACGATCACCTGGAAGACCAATCCGGATGGCTCAGGACCGCAGAGTCCTCAAATCTACATGGGGAATGGGTATTTTGGAATAATCCAGCACAAGCAATAAAGTTAAAACTAAACTTTTGTATTTATTTATGGAAATGTTATTGAGTATTTCTTTTTTTTTTATATTAAATTTTAATTCATTTGGAAGATTAAAAGTTACATTTCGAAGGATTTATATTTGTAAAATTTAATATAAGAATATTATTTACAGATGCAAAAAGGAAAATTTGTATTTATAAAGAGAGAAATCTTAACGATTCCATCAAAATAAACGCGTTTAATTTATTTATGAATGACATTCTAATGTTTAAAAGCTTTTAGAATTTAGAAATGGTTTTATAAAATATATTTTTTGAAAGAATTTGAATTCTATTTTATTGGCTTTCTTTTTATGGGGATGAAAAATATTCCCATTTCGTTAGGAATTACCTTAAAAATAAACCTAATTCTTATAGATTCCGTTATTGAATGCTGTTTTCTATGTCAATAATATCAGCCACAACTCTCACTCTGTCGTTTTACCTATCAATTTTATCTCTTTTTTGGATTGTTAAAATAATTGTACACTGACCCATTGCACTTTGGAGGGGGTGGGATAAGTTTGATATTTTGCTCGTGTTTTCAGTGTCCGGGATTTGGCAACACCCAGTCTGGGTCTGGACTCAGGGGCAGGAATATCGGTTGGTTGTCATGGCAATCCTGTGCAGGGAGCTGGGGAAGGAGCTGGCCAGACAGTAGAAGCCCAAACTCCGCGGGCAACTCCCCCAAAAACCGAACCGAACGGAACGGAACAGAACTCCCCCCTGGAAAATCCCATCCTCCGGCTGTCTGTGTCTGCAACTGACAGAGATAGATGCAACCAGAGGGAGAGGTGCTCAGAGCAAGAGAGATAGAGATACAGTGAGAGAAAAAGAGAGAGAGAGAGAGACAATTTTGCAGGGCTGCACTTTTTGGTATGACTGCAAAAAAAATTTCGCTTTTTTCCCTGCTGCCTCCTGACTTTCGCTGCAGTTTTCATTTCCGAGCGCAAAGCGACAAGGAAGCATTAAAAAACAACAAAAAATAACGAGGGGAAAACCGACAAAAAAAGTGGCGTGGGAGTGTGTTAGTAAGGCTAATTGGAAACACACACACACACAGCAGAGGGTCCACGGGTGGAATGATGAATATATGCAAAAAGAGACAAATTTATATTGCAAGTAAAAACATCAAGGTCTAAAAAGGTTTTATATTGTTACTTATGCTTTCATTTCTACATTTCCAAATCTGCTGAATATAAAGGATTTGGCATTTAAAGTCTGTTTTAACATATAACTTAATCATCAGGAAAAGGAAAATATATTTTAATACGTTTTATGCTTTGAATTTTCTTTTAAAATATGTGGCAAAGGTCCATATACCAATAAAGTTTTCTTTTAAAATATTAATGAAGACCTCTCGCCTTAATCCTGGCTAGTTTACATTTTTAAATATTTAAAAAAAACTCGAATAAAAATAACATTATTAAATAATATAAAAGGAAAATTCTAATTTTTACATACGAATTAATATTAGGTAACATTAAGTAATTAATAATAATAATAATAATTATAATAAAAAGATTATTAAATTCTAAATTAAATGTATTTTAATATAGATTTCAAGCCTGGATTTTGGTAATTCAAAATTATATTTGTTTTATTTAAATTAACTTATTCCTAAGGCGACAAGGGTTATATTCATTTATTTAAAAGAATTCATTCCCAGTGCATCCAGGCTTATCTTATAACTATTGTGATTGTCAAGACTTATATATAAAGAATGATACTTAATTTAAAAATTAAAATTACAAATAACCTTATAACAAAATACTCAAATATATTTTTAATTTTATTTATTTTTTAGTTTTATTGTATTAACTATTTGTATTTATCATCAAATATGAAAGTATTATTTATCTATTTATTTTTAAGGAATATAACAGCTTAAAACCTAGCCCACTAGGCTTTACTTTTGCCATAATATTTATATTTTCGTAGTGAACTTAAGTCTGACCTCAGCAAGCATTTAGTTATTAATCAAAATTTTACTTGTTACGCATAAAAATTAACAAAAATTTAAAGTAAAATATTTATAAGATACTTTTACCGAACATTTAACTCTTTAACACATAACCTTTGCCTTCTGGCCTAAATATAAATATTTATCTGTCAGATATCACAACCAATAAACTCCAAAAACTAAACATCTAAGTTCTGCTAAAATTCTCTACATGTTTTTGCAGTTTTCCTAATTCTCTCTAAGTGTGAAATAAATTGTTTGTTTAAAAATGTTATTACTTTTGACCGCCTGTGTGTACATTACCTTTGGCTTTTTAATATTTTACTTAATAAGCCTTTGTATAGTGATACTTTTATCCTTATTTTTTGGCTACAATCCAGGCGCAGAGTAGCAGTTTTTGTTAACAAAATAAGGTAAGTGTTATATGTATAGAAATTAAGAAAACCCTCAGATATATGCAAATGTTTCTATGTCCCAGCTTGTAGTTTGATTTTCTGCTTTTTAATATATAAAATCTCCGAAAAATCATAAAGAAAATTTAGGACATATGTCCAAAGATCATTAATTTCTCTTTTTGGCCTTTGGCCAGCAACAACCCCAAAAAGTCTCTCACAGACGGAGGCGGGGTGTTAAGTCCCCCAAGAAAAGTTGACAAAAACTTTTGTGCATTTTACCTTTTTTTTGTCTACAGTTTGGGTCAGTTTGAGGGCAATTATGGGGGGATCTTTCCTTCGGGAAGGGACTAGGATAATGGCTCAGACAAGGAGTGTTTGTTGTGTGTTTCTTATGGGGGGTTGCTATGGCCAATAGCGGGTAATGTGAATTTGTTTGTTGCCGTTTTATTTAACGCTTCAATGCTCCCCACCCGTTTTGGCCAGCTCTTTCTGTCTGGGAACTTGGCCAGCAGAGTTCTAACCACTTGGTGAATTTTTAATCAGCCTGGCGGCTTCCCCCGTTCTGATTGAATGGTATAAATAATTCGAGACTTTGCCTTTGCCATTGCCTTGCCCAGTGCTTTTGTCCTGTTCTAGAAATTTTTAGAAAGTTTCAACCCTGCGGCGCCACCAGGCTCCTGCCACCAACTGACTTGCCTGCACTGCGTCACGTTCGCCGCATGCTGTCTGCCATTTTGGCTTTTCCTGCAGGAAGCTTCTTGCATATTTCACGTTCGCCATGTTGCTTTTTCCTAGCTGTGTCAGTGTGTGTGTGTGTGTGTGTGTGTTTGTGTGCAGTGTGTGTGTTTGTGTGCAGTGTCTGTGTGCTGGTGCCCCAACTCTTCACTTTTATCGATTGAATTGTGTCTCCGGCTGTGAAATGCAGGTCATTGATCCGTTCGTGCCGGCTAAAAACGACGAAATGCTTTTTCGGTTTTTTCTTTCCTTCCCTTTCTCTCAGTCTCTCTCTCTCACTCTCTCTCTTTCTCTGGCTTTCTGTGTCTCTCTCTGTCTCTCTGTGGCAATTTCTGTCGGCAGCTGTGGCCTGCAACTCCTCGTCTGGCTTTTTCTGAGTTTTATGGCGAGTCCAACGAGAGTCCAATAGCTCCATAAATCTGATTTCTCTTTGATAAACCAATTTCATGTCAGCTAATTTCGCTGAATATGTTTATAGAGGGTTAAACAGGGGTCGTGTTGAGGTTGGCTGGGTTAAAAGGCTCAAATTTAGGGAAATGCAATAGAGGAAGTGAATGTACGGAATATATTTTGAACTGTGACTTAAAAATACAAGGTCTAATAAATTATTAAGAAAGTTTATATAGCCTTGAAAGCTAAGATTTATAAAATTTAAGGTTTGAATATTTTTAATTTGAAGTCTTACTTAATATATTATAGTATTAAAGTAAGTTGAATTTTTAATTTAAAAATTGTTTTTTAAGGTATTTTGTCAATGAAAGAATAAATATTTAATAAAGTAAATCTACCATTTTAAGCAATGAATTTTTTAATTATGTATAATATAAAATACAACCAAAGGATCACTTATTTAACCATTAACACTAAATAAAGTTTGTAAATATTTTTCTCGAGTTAATATTTTAGAAAAAAGTTTTATAAGCTTAAAAATTTTTTAAAATTTAGAAGCTTTAACTGCACGATCACTTTTATGCAAACCAGCCTTAAATTATTAAATTATTTTAATTAAATTCATAAGCTTAAATTGGTTACAAAATTAAAGACAAAAATTAACGCATAAGGTTTAATTTAACTTTAAGGCTAAAATAACCTAACATAAGGGTATCCAAATAATTTATAATATATTTTTGCTGCCAGCTAGGCCATCCCTTAAAATAATTTTAAAATTAAACAAATTGTTTTATAATTTCAAATTATAGATGTGTGTTAAAAAAATCATCAATAAACAAGGGCTTTCCACAACCGGAAATGAACGAAAAGCCATACTGCAGCCAAAAAGTAGGCAACACAACATTTCGGGCAGCTACTTGGCCATAGAGGGCGCCTCCTAGAGACCCTTATATACCTTTTAAGACTTTTTCCTAGACTCTTTTAAACCCCATAGAGAGTACACCCAGGGTCAACTGTATTTCCCTTTGGGCCATAAACACTGTGCAGCCCAGCTCCATGTCCTGGCACTTCCTCCTTCCGACTCACCACACCCCAAATGACTGTGTCTGTGACTATGACTGTGAAAAGCATTTCTTTTCCGTAGCTTTGGGGTAGTGGAGCATAGTGGAAGTAAGAGTTTCGGGTCTGAGAGCTGTTCAGACTGTCTGCCGATGGGGGAAACTGTACCGAAAAGGCTCGAGAACAGAGTGGCAGCCAGACAGCGGTAGAAAGGGAAATCGACTACGACTTATGCCACCAGGATGTGTATTTTTGGCCAATGAGGCCTTTCCAACAGTACAGCTCCGGTTCAATGACCATGCTGAGCCAACAACGAACGGCGACGATTGTATCTGGACAACCGCATGGCACCTTCCCACATCTTTTAAAAGGGGCCCTGACTTTGCCTATCGCTGGAAACCCAAACAAAAATAAATAAACGTAATGTGCAGAACGAGTTGCAAGGTCGACGAACGTTGAATGCGGCTCCCAATCCCAGCTACCAGTTGGTAACCTGCTCCCTGTTACCTGTACCCTACTCCCTGTCTAGTTCCCTGCTCCCAGTTCCCAATAGCCGGATTCCTAGCTCTTTGCAGTTTAGTTTGGCTGACTTAATGCCCAGCGCTTTGAGCCAAACACGTTTTTCGCCATCGCATAATTTGTGGGTAAGTTTTCAATCAACAAGCTTCAAGCCGAAATCCTTTGGTTTCCCTATCTTCTATCTTCTCTGTTTCTGATCTCTCAGGCCTCTTTCTGTGCATTGCCAACTTTCACATCAAACTAATTGGCATAAACCCGGCATTGGACTTGCTGGGATAATGTCTCCCAACCTCTTGATATTCCTAAGGTTGAGGGGTAAGCCACCAGAAACATTAGGGATATGAGTAAAAGAAATCACTAACTTGTGAAGACCCTATCTTTAAGGAGATATTACGGAGTTTCTTAAAGTTAATTTTTAACAATTCATTTTAAAATCTTATATATCACCTCCAAACTCCCATAAATTTAAGATTTTTTTTGGTAGAAATATCACATATTTTATGATATATATAAAATTCTCCCATAATCTAATTAACAACCATCAACTCCTCTATGGTTAGTGCATCTCCGGGAAGTGCAAAAACCTACCAAAGAACGCTAAGCGCAGGCGTCGTCACTGGTTAAGAGTTGATTTTGGTGGGGACCTGGAGGGCAATACTCCAACAGAGAGGGTCTCACACAGAGAGAGAGAGAAAAAGAGACTCTCTCTCTCTCTGGACGGGAATCTTCTGGGCCTAGCACTCAGGCTAATGGCCTCTCGAGTTGCTGGCCGATGTTATAATCGCTGGAATCGTGGCATCAGCCTTTGTTGCATTCCACAGCGCCGAATGCCTTGCCTCTGCCCCTTGGCAGTTCTCCAATTCTCCAGTTCTCCCATGCGCCACCACCCCGCCCACACTCTCACCCAGTTTCTAGGGGTCTCCGTTTCGGTCTCGGCTCTGCTGGCATTGACACTGACACTGCGGCACGATGGCATTGGCCGTGGCATTCTGGGTGCTTCTGCAGCGGCTTCCTGCACTGTTATTGCCACTGCCACCTTGGAGCCCGAACCCCAGAGCCATTCTGAAGCCGAATCCCAACCCGAGGCACGAGTGACTCCCCCCCCTAGGATCACAGAACAGGTCTGTTCTCTGGCATTCATCATCGTCAATTGAGGGGAGGAGAAGATGATGGAGTCAGGGGTGCTATAGGTGGCATTGGGTGCACTCTGTTCAGGGGAGATTAGGAAGTATCTTTGTCTTGTATTTATTATTTTAAATGTTCATTGGTAATTAGTTATATATATATTTGGAGTAACTAATAATTAGGGATTTATCTACAACATAAACCTAGACAGAGGGTATTAAATTATACCAAATTTTTTAAGCCGAATAATGTTATCTATTTTTTGAAGATTTTATTTATAGATTTATTTGTTTGCTTCTTTATATATTTCCCTATTTCATTAGTTATTTATTTTCTTAGTTATTATATTTTTTATTTTTCAGTTTGTCATTTAATTATTTATTGATCCATTTCTTTGCTTTTTGGTTGTTTTCTTTTGTTAATTAATGCATTTTATTCTAACTTAGTTCTTTAGTTATTTAATTCAATAGTTGCTTATTAATTGATTAATTCAATTCTTTTTTTTTTGTCCTATATATTTAAAAGTTAAACAATGCTAAATTTATTTTGTACACATTTATTTGATCTTGTTGATTCGTTAGTTTCTTTTTATTGTTCCCATAAATTTAAAAAGCCTTTTTAAGTTAAAATAATGCTTTTTACTTATTGTCAGACTTATTTGATATATTTGTTTGCCTGTTTATTTATTTCTTGAACTATTTATTTCTCTGTTTATTTATTTCTTTAGTTATTTATTTCCTTAGTTTGTAGAAAGTTTATTAATTTATTTATTGATCGGTTTGTTTGCCTTTGTATTTATCTCCTTAATTATTTATTTCTTTAGGTTTTTAATTCACTTCTTACACTTTTTATGTCCTCAGTTGTTTATTAATTTATTAATTATTATTTGCATTTTTTTTCCTATATTTTTAAAAACAATATTCAAGTAAAATAAAGTTACTTCTTTCTTTAAGAATTTATATATTGACCTCTAAGCTTGTCTGTTTATTTTTTCTTCAACTATTTATTTATTTATTTCTGTAGGTGTTTATTTCTTAAGTGATTTAATTATTTATTAATTGATTAATTCATTTCGTCATATTCTCCCTATATACATTTTATAACCTTTTAAAGTAAAATAAAGTTATTTATTTCTAGAAGCATTTACTTATTATAATTACATATATTCATATGTTTGCTTCTTTATTTGTGTCTTTACGTATTTATTTATTTAATTCTTTATTCATTATTTTTATTTATTTATTCATTTAATTGTTTATTTTATTAATATCTTTATTTCTTTTTTTAACAGAATCCCCCAATAACCCGCCAAGTTCCTACTGTAAACCAGCATAGAAAGGCATTTATGATTTGCTTAATGCATTGACAGGTTCCGATTGTGTAGCCGAAGCCGATTTACCACCTCCTGGCTATTTTCCCTTCCCCCTTCCCTAATCCCCCCCTGCTCCCATAGAATCCCCCCAGAATCACCATGCGGACGGTGCACTGGCTGAGCTTGAACTGGATTTTTAATTGGCCTAGTCCATTGAGTGCTCCATTTGCCGGCACCGGCTTCGGACCCCCTCACCGGCTCTGGCACCCCGACCCCGACCACCTGATGTCCAACCCACAAGAGGTGCAGTGGGAAAATGGAAGGGGGGTGAGGAGGAGGAGGAGGCGGCACCGGGACAGATGGCCAACGATAATGGACAGCTGAGATTTGCACTCGGAGATAGCCGTAACTGTGGAAACAAGTTTGAATTGCAAATGAGCGGAATTGCAGATGAACTGGGAATTTTCCCCAATGCGTTTGCTGTTTGAAGAACTAAATGGAACTAAAAGGAGGCGTGAAATTCCTACCAGGAAAAGCGACCGAAGCGTTTAGTTGGTTTAAGGAATAAACACCGAATAAAATTAGGTTTAATTAGTTTGTGGAAAATATTTAGTGAAAATGTGACACAAAATAAATTGAAAATTTCGAACTGTCAGTGAGTTTTGTTTTATTTAAAGGTAAAGGAAAAGAAGGGGGTTTAAATAATATTTTTGTGCCCAAATAGAAAGTGGTTTTGGTACCGAAAAATTATTTACATCAGAATTATATCTAACTAGGAATATTACTATTACTATAAAAAATATTATTAGAAATGGTTTCTTGTGGTAAAAATTTTTCAAATTAGGGGAGTAGAACTTTTAAAATGTAGTAATACATTTTTTTGTATTTAATTGCTTACTAAGAATTTAATTTACAATTTTAAGAGAACATTTTATTAGTAAATAATTAAATTCTTTTCTTTTGTTTTATAGTGGTAATTGAAAAAAAACTTTTAAATTATATTTTGTGCTGATTTTTTTTAGGAACAAATTGTTTATTTAGAATGTAATATAAAATAGACTTTTACCTAAATTTAACTAAAATAATTTAAAAAATTATAATAATATACAAGATAATACAAAAAAATTATAATAATTGTGTTTTTATGGTAAAAATATACTTAATTCTTTCACAAAACCTATCAACCTGTTTTACTGAAATGTTTGTTGACTATTTAATTCATAATTTATGGAGCACATTTAAAAAATTAGAATAAAATTCGTTTCCTTTCTTGCATAGTTTTTCCCTTATTAAAAACTCCCCCTTATCCTTAAATCCTTTAACTCCACTCCTTTCCCCTTTCCGTTACACTTAATTTCCCTGCGACCATTGACAATTTTTCCTCACTCCCTGAAAACCGATGAGTAAGCACAAAAAAAAAGAAAACAAAAAGGAAATTAAAATAAACAGCGAGACAGCACAATTAAAATGAAAATCAACGAAAAGCGAAAACTTTTTGTCATACATACTCTCCGTTTGTGTGTGAGGAGAGCACACACACACACATGGCGCTATCTTAATCCACACAGACAGGACAATACCAGACTAACCTATTGTAAAGTGGGGGAAATATAAAGCTCAACGGCAAATATGTGTACTGCTTACATAGCGATGTATGAACGTACATACTCAATATGTATGTACATCGTGCATACACAAGTACATCCCTGTTTCGCCTGCACTGGCGACAAATTTTCCAAAATGGCGTCGACAATGACTAACCGTCCAACTTCAACTCCGCTGCCATTTCCCTCGATCCCCCTCCTCCACATTTCCACCTCTCCTCCCCAGCTGCAGCTCCAAAAATCGGGGGAGGTTCCTTTTGTCTGCGCTCGCGGAGAACTCCAGAGAACTCCAGGTCAATGATACCAAAAGTTAAACACCCCACCGGCCCCCAGAACTCCCTCCCCCAACCCCACACCCCCTCTGTCTGCGTCGCACTTGAACAATTTTCACAAAAAAAAAAAAAATATAAAAAAAATGAAAAAATTGCAGGCAAAAATAAAAAAGAAATAGAGGAACGACTGAACGCGAAAGGAGAGAACGAATACAAAAAGCGACGGGCCGCACCCTGGGGCTAAAAGGCGAGGAAAACACCGCACAGAGGGGCTGGTGGGGGGTGCATGCAACGTCAGTGTCAAGTTTACGCTAGGTTCACCACCTTCCACCACACCCACCTCCTGGCCGCCCCCTTTTCCACACACAACTCCATTTTCAATGGCAGCAGCACAAAAGCACTTTTATCTTTTATACGTTCAATTTGTGCAGTGAAAAGCGAGCAGGAAAAGCGGTGACAACAAAGGAGGGGCTGAGGGGTGCGTGAATACACCTCGAAAAGTTAAGGAGTACAGTAATGTTTTAATAAATATAAATTATGTGGTTGAGATCCTTTATTATAAGGCTTTTCGAAATCAATGAATTAAGCTGGCAAAAGTATGCACTGAAATATTTTCAGCGTTTCAGGATTATTCTTATTTTGAAGGAATATATTTCAAAGCTGCAGCGAATTCTGCAAAACCCTTGTTTTTATAATATTTAAAAATATCTTAATGTGTTCCCAAAACACGAGGGGGGTTAAAGGGAGCTGGCACCTAGCGGCAAAAGCACCCACCGCCCCATGTCCCGCACAAAACAACAAAACAAACTCCACAGCCATCTGCACTCATGCATCATTTATTCCGTCTTCCTCGCTCCCGCCCACTCTCTATCTATCCCTCTCTTTATCTGCATTTGCTTTCGTGTGCCGCTGTGTACGTGTGTGTGCGTCTGTGTGCTGGAGCTGCAGCAACAACAAAAACGACAACAACAACGGCAACTTGAACAACGCGGTGAAGGTCATTGCTACCAAAATTGTGTCTCCCTTTTGTCCTACTCTACTCTCGACTCGATTCGCTTCGTCTCACACACACATACCACGCTCATTCGCACACACACACACACTTGCAAACAGGAAAAGCAGCGTATATGTATATGTGAGCTATCCATCCATCCTAGTGGTATACTCCACATCCCGAAACATAACTTGAGCGCAGCAGAGTTGGGCCTTCGTTTCTGGAATGAGCGATGAAAATGGTGACAGACAGAGAGGGGGAAACAGAGAAAGAGAGAGGGAGAGTGAAGAAAGGCGAAAGGAGGAAGAGAGAAAACAGAAAGAAGGGCAGAGGAGAACTGCAGTGGTCGTTCAGGGAGTTTTTCTTTATCACTTAGCTTTTTTTTTTGCTTGCAACATGCACGCTTTTCGCTGTTTTCGCCAACTCTTTCCTTTTACTCAATATTTTATAAGGCATGGGTTAAGCGGGTGACAAAGTTGCCATATGGTGGGAATATTGAAAAAATTAAACCGAAATGATAGGTAAATTTAAATAAATCAATTGAGAATATTATTTATTTAAACAAAACTAAGTTTATACAAACTTTTTTAAAAAACTTTATTTAGTAAAACTGGTTTATAAATTTATTGCATACTTTTTAGAGTCCAACTGTTAAAAGGTTAGGGCCTGAATCTGTGTCTTATTGTATTTTAAAATAAAAAAGGCAAATATAAGTCATATATGTATAACTAAAAATATATGAATTTGAAAATGTAATACCCAGTCGAATATAGTAGTCATTGATTTTTATTTACCTGAGAGTAGTAGGTGGTCTATAATTCAAAATCAAAACAAATTCAGTCGGCAACTTAGAAGGTACAGTTAGCTAGAAGTTTTATTAAAACACATTCAGCCCCACAGTGAAAATTAAAAATAATTATTTTTCAGAAAGTAAGACGAAAAATTAAAGATATCAAAATGCAGAATTTAAAAGCAATTTCAGGACAACGTTTAGTCTTGGAGTGGCGGAATTGGAACACTGATCAGATTTCCGGATTTAAAGCAGATCCGTTGAAGAATCCAAATGGCACTTTGAATCTACGCCAGTGGAGGTGTTTGATTCCTGGCCCACAGTCATCGCCATGGGAGGGAGGCAAGTACAAAATTAAGATTAATTTTCCGGACGACTTCCCGGTTATGCCTCCTATATGCTGGTTCGATCCCCCGGTATTTCACCCAAATGTTTCTCCCTCGGGAGAGATTTGTATTCCTGAGTTGTGCGAGAAAATGTGGCGTTCGTACTTTACCATCGAAAAGATCCTGTGTCTTATCCAGAATATGCTTGAAAATCCAAATATCTTTGAGGCGGCAAACAATGAGGTCAAGCAACTCTATTTAAGCAATTTTCGGGAGTACGAGAGACTGGTGCGTAAAAATGCAATGTTAATTGGAGCGGACGGAGAAGCAAAGAATTAGGAAATTATAAAAAATCTTTTTTTTTTTAAATAAAATTCATAAAGAAACTATTTTCTTGACACTGGCAGCAAATGCTTGTTTTTTTATTTGGTTATTTATTTATTAATGTTTTTCTTATTGTTATTTTTTACTAATGCAAACCAAGACACTTTGAAGGTGGTCTTACATTTTATGATAAGTATTAAGTAGAGTGCAAAAAAGAACATGAAGCTTTGCATTTATTCCAGCCATGTGGCAACTCTGTGTCTCCACTTTACTTGCGATTACAAAATCGCAACTGCTTCTCCTTCCCCAAATTGCAAACTCGTTCGCTTGCGCCCTCCCCCTTGCAGCACCCACCCGTCTCGCTCTGGCCGCAAACTGTGTCTGTGTCACTCAACCCACTAAACTAGCGTAAAATGCGACGATGCTAGGCAACGACCGCACTGATGTTGTTGATTTCCTTAAGATTTTGTAATACTCTATAATACAGCAGAGTCGGTCAAACATCAAAAATAACTAAATCTTGTAAGCAATCATTTACATATTTTACTAATATTTGATAGTTGTCATCATACTTAATAAAGTTGTATTTAATAACGTGTCGCAAAGCTCGAAGTAACAAATACAAACAACACTCTGCCTTACAGGGTATTTTAAGAATCGTCACTTAGCTGCCCTCTCTGGTTTTCTCTTTCGCTCACCATGGCAGACATTGCACTCTGCTTGTGCTTATGCTTTCTCTCTCTTTTTGTTGTGCAAGTTACTCAATTCACATGCTGCCCGCTCGCCGCCCCAACCCCCACGATCCCCCCACGGCAAGCGGCTCTCTTTCTATTTCTCTTTCTCGTCGCATTTTCTCTGGCTAGGCGCTCTCAACGGAAGTTTGTTTTGCTGTGTGTGTCTGTGCTTGTGCTGGGTTCAATGTCTGGTGGTTGACCTACCCCTACCGCTTACTTTTTGCCCAGGAGTCGTCGTTGTTGACGTCGTCGGCGGTTCTTGGTTCCCGCTGCACTCTGCTTCTATCTCTCCACCGCCTCTTGCTCTTCTCCCTGGGCTTATTTGCACTTTTGTTGTTGACTCATTTGATGGCTCCCCGCACACACTGCCTAGGAGGGTTGCTAGGGTATTAGAAAGTGCCGCGCCCAGAAAAGGGACACTCCAACTCCAACTGCAAGTTAACCCCAAACCTCCCACCCCCGCCCATGCAGTCGCGTCTTCTGTGTGACAAGTGAAAACTAGAAAATTCTGCTGCTCACCGCCGCTGCTCACTAAAGTAAAAGTTGTCTTATCAATGCGCCGGAGGGTTACTTTTGGGGCGGTAATTGGGGGGGTGGTGGTGCGGTGCTGACAGCTCATTTGGCGTCATGGCGTCGAGACAAGAGCCCCATAAAGATGCCAACCAGAAATTGCATAGTTTTAATATCAAATTCGAAGCTTTTTGGGCAGCAATTGCATTGGACTTGTCCCAGGGCATGGTTTTGAGTTTTTTGGTTAAGAAAGAATACTTGAAAATGTAAGAAAATTCTTTTTAGCTAACATACAGTTTATTAACCGGAGGTTAAATGTTAACGGCGTAAGTTTAGGGCACTTTGTGAGCTGTAAAGACCAAAACAAGGGGTTTGCTTTTATCAAAGCTACGTGAATTGTTTCTTATTCATTAGAGAATATATTTTATTAACTGTTAAGTTAATAAATAAAAAACATCAATTATCTGAAAATATCTGAAAATTGAGCAGCAAAATTCGCTGCGCCTCTGATGCAACCAACTGGTTTTCCATTCCACTTGCAACAGATTCAAGGCTAAAGGCCTGTTGGGTCATTGCCACTGCAAGTTTTTCCCCCCTGTGCTGGAAAAACTAGTTGCACTTTACCTGCAAGCGCATTATTTGCTTAGACAAATTTCCCGAGAACCGGCTGGGCGGGTTTTCCTTAGCCCGGCTTTTCCTCTTCTGCTTTTTCACTCCAGAGAAAGTTCTGGAGCGAGAGAGTGAGTGTATGTGTGTGTTGAGAAATGGAGAAAGTTGCAAAGTGGCAAAAGACACTTCAGGCGGCCTATTGTGCAACTCCCCGCATTTCCACTCCATTTCCGCAGTGGAAACTAGGTGAGGTGAGTCACAGTTGCAGGTAGCAGGTTGCAACATGCAAGTTGCAACCCCCCTTTTTTGCTGACGGCAAATGACAAATTATCCTTTGTTTGCAAAAATAACAGCTGGCAGGGGACTCACTTTTTTGGCAACAGAAATGGGAAAATAAATAGGGAAAAATGGAAAAGGAATGCTCGAAACAGGTGCACATTCTGCAATGGGAAAATGTTTTTGCTAGATGGAGAGATCGGTTTCCAAAAAATGTACACGAATTGGAAATTGATAGCAGAAAATGTAGAAGCATTTTCCACCTCCCCTTCAAGGGGTGCGCTTTCCTGTGTCTGCATTTGTGCTCGTGAACTCGAGTGCTATCCCTTGTGAAAGCTTTTCCACCCTTTTTTTGTGTGGAATTTAACGCCGATCCTACAAACATTCAGCATGGTTTATTGACCTCCATGCTGCACCGCATTGCGTCACCGTCTCATCTGGTGCGCTCTTATCACCCAACGGGCATCAAAAGTGTCAGCAAAATTGTACACTCGAAAAGATGTTTATACACTCGAATAATATAATATATTCAAGTAAGTAAATAAATAAACGTACAGGGTGCCCTTATTGTACATATCACAAACTTAACGAAACCTTATTTAAAAAAAATTAACTTTTATTAGTTTTATACATATGTATTATTAATAATTTTAAAAGATAATAATAATTTCTACTATATGTCCTATAATAATATTACACTTTAAATGCTTTTATTTTATCTGCCATTTGCTTTACAACAAAAATACCTGTTTTTCACACATTTTTTTTCCGCGCTCTCCTAACCCTGTTCTCCTCCCTTAGCCCACTGCAGTTTTCTGTTTGCCTGTGCAACATTACAAATTAGCGAAAGTTTTGGTTGGGGAAGAAGGCCAAATTGTCTGGACTCTGACATGGGGTTGTTTGTTTGTAATTTTTGTTTTTTTTGTTGAGATGTGGGTGTTGTCACAAGGCGGTGGCTGCACAACAGGGGCATAATAACTGTAATCTACATTATTTTGCCCAGTTCGTTGGATGTTTTTGGCCAAGTAAGTGGCCATTAAATGCAGTCATTACCATAACCAAAATGCTGTTAATAAGGTATCGCATAAAATAAGGGTTAAAGTCAGTAAAAAAAAGATAACTTATTCCCACAGAGCTTAATTTATAAATAAAGATTTATTTAAGGTTTAATAAAATTATGTTGACATCAAGAAAATGCATATTTAAATAAGATGGGGATTTGTAAGATTTTTAAATATATATATATATAAATTCAAATGATTCAGAAAATAAGAAAATTAATATTATTATACAATATTATACTATATAAAAATATTATTATTCAATATTATTAAAACAGAGTTTGTCTTGGAAATCAACAATAATAATGATGAAATAATCCGTTCAACGGCACTTAATGCTAAGAGAGAAAAAAGACTGCGCTTAACGACACTCATCTACTCTCTTTGCTCTCCTAAATTCTCTGGAATTCATGCGACACAAAAGCTTTCTTACATTCGTTTGCACTGCACTCTCCTATCTATGAATGTATGTATATATATATCATTCCAGCCATCGTGAGTTGAAAGATTTGTGGATGTGGAAAAGGCAATATGAATTCTTTGTCTAATATTCACACCAGCACGCACAGGGGGAAATAGTTCAACGATTCGCACCAGGTGAAAACTCAGCCAGCAGCAGAGATATGACTAATGCCCCGGCAGACCCAAATCCGCCACGAACTTTGAACTTGTTGCCGAACTGCCACACGACACATTCCGTACAACACACACCTCTTCAGCCAGGAGTGCGTGTAAGGTGCAACGGACCGGGGAGCTTACTCATCCTGTGGGTGGGCATTTTGGGGGGCTAACTGAGTTTATGGAACAATGATTCACCTTTGCCCACTGCTATAGGGGAAAAAGCAGGATAAGCAGGACTAATACAGAAAAAGAACTGTAAAAATAAATAATATTCATTCCTCTAGTAACCACAATATTCCCCATAAACCAACCCATAAATTATATTAAAACAAATCATATCTAAGTTTTTCTAATACTCCAGTATCTTTATTAAGTTGGGAGCTGAAATATAAGACAGCTGCAAGCGGGAAAAATAAATTATAGACATGAATATCCCAAAAAAATATTTAATCTTACCCAATGACGCAGCCAATGTATTTTACTTATTTCATTCACATACAGCTCCAAGGGATCCTCTTCAGTTATACCATTTTCCCTCAAAGCACTCACCAGTTCAATCACAAAACCCAGATCGAATTTGATTTTTCGTATCGGTACATTAAAGTACCGAAGTTTGCGAAATTTTCGTATCACTTCCAGCAGACTGTCGTTATCAAATTGGGACGGTCGACTATCCACGATCAATCTTTTTAGATCTTGGCCCTGTTTCAGAACCGATTTACAGACCAGGCCATCAATGTGGCACTTACTACATTCTATTTCAAGGATCTTGAGCTTTGGACACCTTGGAAATTCCATTGAAATACGAGTCGCGGTTAGTTTGATGTGTTCCAGAGCGGGAAATTCTGGAACTTCCTCGTTTTCATCTGTCTCAGATGTTAAATGTATATGAATCACTGTCAGCTGGCGGAGTTTTTTTAGGTGAGAACACACCTGAAATACATTTAGTGGCTTGGATTCTGAAGCACGGATATCGTAATCAGCTGAACACAGGTATAGCTCTTCTATATTTGCAAATCTTTGTATTTCGTAACCTGTTTTAAGGGATGGGTTTAAGTTTGATTATCAAAGGAGTAAAAGTACGTATTGAATAAATCAAGTATGGGTGCAACTCTGCTCTAAATGTACGAAAAACTATGAAACTCATAAATAAAATCATAAAAAGATGGTTTTTCTTTGAGTTCTTTCTTTTTTTCTTTAACTCACCTTCATCCACAGGGAAACGTTCTAATTTCAATGTCGTCAGCTGGGGCAACTCAGGTATTTTGTGCATAAAATTTGGAGCTCTTCTGCCTTGTTCGGAAGGGGAATATCCAAATTTAAGGCTTCTGATGGCATTCTTCGCCGTGTTTATCACAGCTAACAGTAGTTCGCTATTGTGGGTATATACTGAGAAAGTGATCTTTTGCAAGTTGGGGCAATACTCTGCCACCGCCTTGGCCACCTCGGCGCTCCAACAACAACCCGGTGAGCATATATACTCCTCCACAGTTGAGCCACAAAGTGAAAGAATTACAGCCCAGGATCTTTGAGATATAAGGTGGTATGAGCTATCATACATGGCCTTCTTGTATACATCGCGACTGTGATAGGCAAAAGCATGGCCCAGATATTCGTTAGCTTCGGCCAAACTTAGCTTGTCTCTTGAGTAAACGTAGACGGTGTAGTTCCGGTAGTAGAACGGGGGCCTACACGCCAGAGCCTTGAATATCAGATCCAGGACCTCGAAGGGAAGGTCGGTTAAAGTGCGCTGTGGCTCCACTGCCATCGTTCGTCGCGTGCACCGAAGAGAGCTTGCCGAGAGCTCGCCGCCAACTGAGAAACTGCAGTCACATGTGCGAATCCAAAGGGGGAGAGCGAGATGAAGAAATAAAGAGAATAAGAGCTACTATGGAAAAATCTAAGAGTGAGATGAAGTAAATGTAAATCCGATACTTAAATACTTCAAAATTGAAATAATTTGAATTCAAGTGGAAAAGTTAATGTGTTGGCCGTGGTCTCAGGAAAATGTTCCTGACTAATAGTATGCCAACATTAGTCAAATAAATGCCGGAAATGCCATTGCTAAGAGTAATTAGACTTAATTAAAAATTGAAAAATTAACTTAAATTTGGGAAAAAAACATAAATTCCTAAATCTTAACTTGAGTGTAACTACACCAAATTAATAATATCATTTGTACTTTTTGTAACTTAACTTAAATAATGGTTTTTGGGGGCTAACTGGGTTTATGGAACAATGATTCATATTTTTCCCACTGCTGGAGGGAAAAAAACAGGAGAAGCAGGACTAAGACCGAAAAATAACTGTTTAAAACATAAGACATCCTGTAAAAGTAAATAGTATTGCACTCATTCTTTTACAACCATTCGTTTCCCCATAAACCTATAATTTATATGGAACCAAATCATTTTTAAGTCTTTCTAATAATCATTTAACTTTATTAAGTTAGGAGCTGAAATATGAGACATCTGGAAAGAAATATAAATCTTAGAAATGAATATCTTTTCCGAACAAAGTATAATAATCCAAGCCAACGTATTTTACTAATTTCATCCACCAACAGCTCCAAGGGATCCTCCTCAGTTATACCATTTTCCTTTAAAACATTCACCAGTTCAATCACGAAACCCAGATCGAATTTAATTTTTCGTATCGGTACATCAAAGTACCGAAGTTTTCGAAATTTTCGTATCACTTCCATCACACTGTCGTTATCGAATTGGGGCGGCCGACTATCCACGGCCAATATTTTCAGATCTTGGCCCTGTTTAAGGACCGATCCACAGACCAGGCCATCAATGCGGCAGTTACTGCTGCATATTTCTAGGATCTTGAGCTTGGGAAAGCTTGGAAATTCCATTGAAATAAGAGACGACTTCAGTTTGAAGTGTTCCAGAGCGGAAAATTCTGGAATTTTCTCGTTTTCATCTGTCTCAGATATTATATGTACTTTAATCACTGTCAGCTGGCGGAGTTTCTTCAGGTGAGAACACACCTTAAACACATTAAGTGGCTTGGGAACTACAGTTTCAAGGTATAGCTCTTCTATGTTTGCAAACCGTTGTATTTCGTAAGCTGTTCAAAGAGAAGGGTTTAATCTTAACTGTCAATGGAGTAAAAGTACGTATTAAATAAATTAAGCAGGGGACTTTGTGACCTTCGGACACTGTGTGATAAACTCTTAGATGTACGAAAAATTAAGGAACTCATATAAATTAAAAGATAACAAGAATAACAATAAGATACCCTTGCAGTAAGTATTTAAAATTTTTTTCGAGTGTTCTTAGATAATATAAATGCTGAGCGAAACATGTTGACTGTGAAAAATGTTGCGCAACAACTACATTTTGCGCAACAACTAAATGTTGTTGGCAACAAAGCTTTCTAAATAAATAAATTGATATATATATATATTCCTATGGCCGCTATATGATATAGTTGTCCGATCCGTTCCGTTTTATATAGAAGTGAGAGCTTATAAAAGACTATCTGCAAAATTTCATTCATGTTCTTCTCTTAAGAATTCCTTCCCTGAACTTACCTTCATCAACACGGAAAGGATATATGTTCAAGATCGTCAGCTGGGGCAACTCTTGTATTCTGTGCATAATATTTGGAGCTCCTCTGTCGCGGTTGGAAGGGCTATATCCAAATTCAAGACTTCTGATGGCATTCTTCGCCTTGTTTATCACGGCTAACACTCGTTCGCCATTGTCATAGAAAATTCGGAAAGTGACCTTTTCCAGGTTGGGGCAATTCTGTGCCACCGCCTTGGCCACCTCGGCGCTCAACAAACAACCGAATGGGGCGACACACTCCACCACCGTTGAGCCACAAAGTGAGAAAATTACAGCCCAGTCTCTGTCGGGTATAAGTCGGTAGTTGATACCAGGGATGGCCTTCTGGTATACATCGCGACTGTGATAGGCAAAAGCCTGGCCCCGATATTCGTTAGCTTCGGCCAAACTTAGCTTGTCTTTTGAGTAATCGTAGACGGTGTACTTCCGGAAGTAGTAACGGGGCTCAGACGCCAGAGCCTTGAATATCAGATCCAGGAATCCACCGAAGAGAGCTTGCCGAGAGCTCGCCGCTAACTGAGAAAGTGCAGTCACATTTGTGATGCCAAAAGGGGAAAGCGATATAAAGAGAATAACAGGGACTATGTAAAAATCTATGAGAGGGATGACGTAAATGTGCTTGCACTCTGCACTGCTCTTACTCAGTGATTACTCATTATCCGATCTTAACTAATTCTCTTTGGGAATGATTTTTCTTAGGAAATCTAAAAAAATATATTAATGTTTTTAAATATCAAGTGTTATTTTAAGCATTACTTTATTTTTCAGACAGGAGTGAGTGCCAGGTCATTCTGTGGACAGGGGTCATTCTGTGGGTGTGGTTTTGATTCATATTTTTCCCACTGCTGCACATTAGGCAAAATGCCCAAATTTTTGGGAAAAACTAAAAACATGAAGTTAGGAAGCTGAAAATTGGCGTACCTTTTATTTATAGTTCGCTAATTAAAAAATAAAATGTTTGACGATTTTTATTGATAACAAATTTGTGTAATTAAGAAACAATATGACACAATATAATATTTTTTTTAAATTATAAACGTATTTATTAATATTACATAATAATTATAAATTAATTGGAAGTTTAGGTACTTTCGATAGAGCAAAAAAGCACCTGCAAACACATTTAATTTTTGCAAAAATGCGCAAATATGCGCAAATGAAAATCATACCCTCTAAAACTGTATTATTTTATTTGAAACGCAACATATTTACTTCTTGGGGCAAATTCATGCCGTGTAAGTTCTATTCCATAAAAGACGAGCACACGGGTTTAGTTATGAACATAAATTCGGTGAACAACACAAGACACACATAAAGCAATTAACATATAATAAACACTTCTAACATACAACTGATATTAAGCATACCTGGATCTTCATTTTCCATGAAAAATAATTATTATTAGAGTTCATTTTCAATAGTTAAAGAGGTTTAATCTTTTGGACATTTTTAATTGTTCCACATGTAAACAAAACTCTGAACACATGTTTGACTTTGACGCCCTGGTACTGAACCAGGGTTGCCACTGTACAACTTTAATTTATCGCATAAATGATCTTAGTGTATATACCTACAAATAAAGAAGTCAAAACACGAAAAGCTCTCAATAAAAATTTTTAGTTTTTTCCAAAAATGTGGGCATTTTGCCCAATGTGTGCTGGAGGGAAAAATAAAACAGGATAAACAGCACTAATACCGAAAAATAATATAAAATATCCCGTAAAAGTACATAGTATTATACTCATTCCTTTAGTCACTACTATAAACATTAGATCCCATTATTTTCCCCATTAACCACCTATCAATTATATTAAAACAAATCATTATTAAGTTTTTCTAATAACCCCTTAATTTTATTAAATTAGGAGCTGAAATATAAGATAGCTGGAAAGAAAAACAACTCTTAGAAATGACTATGTCCTCCCAACAAAATATAATATTCTTACCCAATGACGCAGCCAACGTATTTTACTAATTTCATCCACCGACAGCTCCAAGGGATCCTCCTCAGTTATACCATTTTCTTTTAAAACATTCACCAGTTCAGTTACAAACCCCAGATCGAATTTAATTTTTCGTATCGGTACATTCAAGAATCGAAGTTTACGAAATTTTCGTATCACTTCCATCAGACTGTCGTTATCGAATTGGGACGGTCGACTCTCCACTATCAATCTCTCCAGATCTGGGCCCTGTTTCAGAACCGATTTACAGAGCATGTCTTCAATGCGGCACTTACAGAATGATATATTAAGGATTTTGAGCTTGGGACAGCTGGGAAATTCCATTGATATAACAGACGAGCTCAGTTCGAAGTGTTCCAGAGCGGGAAATTCTGGAATTTCCTCGTTTTCATCTGTCTCAGATATAATATGTATTTGAATCACTACCAGCAGGCGGAGTTTCTTCAAGTGAGAACACACCTTAAATAGATTTAGTGGATTGGGATCTGTATTATGGCAATAAGGTGAGTGGAGATATAGCTCTTCTATGTTTGCAAACCGTTGTATTTCGAAAGCTGTTCAAAGAGAAGAGTTTTAAATTAACTGTCAAAGGAGTAAAAGTACGTATTAAATAAATCAAGCAGGGGTACTTAAACAGTGCACCCGAGGGCCTTGTGACCTCGTATAGTTTACGAAAGGACCCTCGGGCACAGTGTGAGCAACTCTGATTTTAGATGTACGAAAAGTGAAGTAACTCCCATAAATTTAAAGATAAAGAGGTTGTTTTTCACTTTAGAATTCATCTCCTGAACTCACCTTCATCAACAAGGAAAGGATATATTTTTAAGATCGTCAGCTGGGGCAACTCTGGTATTCTGTGCATAATATTTGGACCTATTCTGTCGGGGTCGGAAACGAAATATCCAAATTCAAGACTTCTGATGGCATTCTTCGCCTTGTTTATCACGGCTAACATAAGTTCGCCATTGTCATAAAAAACTTGGAAAGTGACCTTTTGCAGGTTGGGGCAATTCTGTGCCACCGCCTTGGCCACCTCGGCGCTCCAACAACAACCCGGTGAGCCGATATACTCCACCACCGTTGAGCCACAAAGCGAAAGAATTACAGCCCAGGATCTTTGAGATATAAGGTGGTATGAGCTATCATACATGGCCTTCTTGTATACATCGCGACTGTGATAGGCAAAAGCCTGGCCAAGATATTCGCTGGTTTCGGCCAAACTTAGCTTGTCTTTTGAGTAATCGTAGAAGGTGTACTTCCCGAAGTAGTACCGGGGCCTACACGCCAGAGCCTTGAATATCAGATCCAGGACCTCGAAGGGAAGGTCGGTTAAAGTGCGCTGTGGCTCCACTGCCATCGTTCGTCGCGTGCACCGAAGAGAGCTTGCCGAGAGCTCGCCGCCAACTGAGAAACTGCAATGACATGCCATGCGAAGCCAAAGGGGGAGAGCGAGATGAAGAAATAATGAAAATAAGAGCGACTATGTAAAAACCTAGAAGAGAGGCGAAGTAAATGTATATTTCGTTTAGCTCTTAGTCATTAATTACACATTATCCGATCTTGATTAATTCTCTTTGGGAATGATATTTCTTAATATCTTATGAGTTTATGAAAAAATGATTCATATTTTTCCCACTGCTGAAGGGAAAAGTAAAACAGGATAAGCAGGACTAAGACCGAAAAAGAACTGTTAAAAATATAAGATATCCTGTAAAAATAAAACATATTATACTCATTCCTTTACTATAAACAATGGACCCCATTCTTTTCCCCATAAACCACCTATTAATTATATGAAAACAAGTCATTATTAAGTTGTTCTAATACTCCAGTATTTTTATTAAGTTGGGAGCTGAAATATGAGACAGCTGGAAAAAAATAAAAATCTTAGAAATGAATATCTCCTCCTAAAAAATATAATAATCTTACCCAATGACGCAGCCAACGTATTTTACTAATTTCATCCACCAACAGCTCCAAGGGATCCTCCTCAGTTATACCATTTTCCCTCAAAGTATTCACCAGTTCAGTTACAAACCCCAGATCGAATTTAATTTTTCGTATCGGTACATCAAAGTACCGAAGTTTTCGAAATTTTCGTATCACTTCCAACAGATTGTCAATATCGAATTGGGACGGTCGACTATCCACGGCCAATCTTTTCAGATCTTGGCCCTGTTTAAGGACCGATCTACAGACCAGGCCATCAATGCGGCAGTTACTGCATAATATTTCAAGAATCTTGAGCTTGGGACAGCAGGGAAATTCCATTGAAATAACAGACGACTTCAGTTTGAAGTATTCCAGAGCGGCAAATTCTGGAATTTTCTCGTTTTCATCTGTCTCAGATATTATATGTACTTTAATCACTGTCAGCTGGCGGAGTTTCTTCAGGTGAGAACACACCTTAAACAGATTAAGTGGCTTGGGATCTGAAGTATGGCAATAAGGTGTTTCAAGGTATAGCTCTTCTATGTTTGCAAACCGTTGTATTTCGTAAGCTGTTCAAAGGGAAGGGTTTAATCTTAATTGTCAATGGAGTAAAAGTACGTATTAAATAGATTAATCAGGTGGCTTTGTAAACTTCAGGCACTGTGTGAGGAACACTGCTAGCAACAAAGCTTTCAAAATAAATTAATTGATATATTTATATATTCCTATGGCCGCTATATGATATAGTTGTCCGATCCGTTCCGACTTATATAGTAGTGAGAGCTTGTAGAAGACTGTCTGCAAAATTTCATTCAGATTGCTTAAAAACTGAGGGACTAGTTTGCGTAGAAACGAACGGGCAGACAGACGGACAGACGGACATGGCTAGATCAATGTTGATGCAGATCAAGAATACATATACTTTATAGGGTCGGAAATGACTCCTTCACTACGTTGAAAACTTCTGACTAAAATTATAATAATAAAAACGTTGTTTTTCTCTTTCTCTCCTGAACTTACCTTCATCAACAAGGAAAGGAAATATTTTCAAGATCGTCAGCTGGGGCAACTCTGGTATTTTGTGCATAAAATTTGGAGGTCTTCCGTTGGGATCGGAAGGACCATATCCAAATGTAAGACTTCTAATGGCATTTTTCGCCTTGTTTATCACGGCTAACATAAGTTCGCCATTGTGGATATGTACTTGAAAAGCGAACTTTTGCAAGTTGGGGCAATTCTGTGCCACCGCCTCGGCCACCTCGGCGCTCAACAAAAAACCGAATGTGGCGACATACTCCACCACCGTTGAGCCACAAAGTGAGAAAATTACAGCCCAGTCTCTGTCGGGTATAAGTCGGTAGGAGCTATCAGGGATGGCCTTCTGGTATACATCGCGACTGTGATAGGCAAAGGCCTGGCCCAGATATTCGCTGGTTTCGGCCAAACTGAGCTTGTCTCTTGAGAAATCGTAGACGGTGTAGTTCCGATAGTAGAACGGGGGCCTACACGCCAGAGCCTTGAATATCAGATCCAGGACCTCGAAGGGAAGGTCGGTTAAAGTGCGCTGTGACTCCGCTGCCATCGTTTGTCGCGTGCACCGAAGAGAGCTTGCCGAGAGCTCGCCGCCAACTGAGAAACTGCAGTCACATGTGCGCGAATCCAGAGGGGGAGAGCGAGATGAAGCAATAATAAAAATAAGAGCGACTACGGAAAATTCTAAGAGTGAGATAAAGTAAACGCAAATCTGATACTTAAATACTTTCAATTTGAACCAATTTGAAATCAAGTTAAAAAAGTTGATGTGTTAACTTGTGTATATATGTAGTTCAGTATATAAAATAATATTTTATTATCAATTACCTATATTTGTTTATTCCAAAGAATTTTAAGTCCGTCTGCAGTCTTTCATTTCCTCTCTAATTTACAGATTTATGTTTGCAAATAATAATGTCGATATAAATGCATACAAATAAATACAAGTACTATTGGCGGTTTATTCTTATTATAAGCACGAATTTATAGGATTATTCAACAGAATGTTGATGAGGATGTTGGAAAAAGTTAAGCCCTCAGAGAATATTTACATATATGTAAATATGATTAATAAACTAGTAAATATAAATAGGTATAATAAAATTATAAAGTAAAGTCAATTGACTATTGCCCCGGTACGACCTTTGAACTGGTTGGCGAACTGCCACACCAACACCTACACACTATTTCATCTCATTCACACCTCATCCTGTGGGTGGGTTTTTGGGGGGCTAACTGGGTTTTCTCTGCTAGAGGGAAAAATAAAACAGGAGAAGCAGGACAAAGACCGAAAAAAACTGTTTAGCACATAAGATATCCTGTAAAAGTAAATAGTATTATACTCATTCCTTTAGTCACTACAATAAACAATAAAAAGCATTTTTAACCCGTAACTTTATTAGGTTGGAAGCTGAAATATGAGAGAGCTGGAAAGAAAAATAAATCTTAGAAATGAATACCTCCTCCCAAAAAATGTATTAACCTTACCCAATGACGCAGCCAACGTATTTTACTAATTTCATTCAACACCAGCTCCAAGGGATCCTCCTCAGTTATTCCATTTTCCTTTAAAACATTCACCAATTCAATCACAAAATCCAGATCGAATTTGACTTTTCGTATCGGTACATTAAATAATCGAAGTTTACGAAATTTTCGTATCACTTCCAGCAGACTGTCGTTATCGAATTGGGACGGTCGACTATCCACGATCAATCTCTCCAGATCTGGGCCCTGTTTCAAAACCGATCTACAGACCATGTCATCAATGCGGCACTTACAGCTCCATATTTCAAGGCTCTTGAGCTTGGGACAGCTGGGAAATTCCATTGAAATAACAGACGAGGTCAGTTTGAAGTGTTCCAGAGCGGGAAATTCTGGAATTTCCTCGTTTTCTTCAGTCTCAGATATTATATGTATATGAATCACAGTCAGCTTGCGGAGTTTCTTCAGGTGAGAACACACCTTAAACATATTTAGTGGCTTGGGATCTGAAGTATGGCTATAACGTGTGTCAAGGTGCAGCTCTTCTATGTTTGTAAACCTTTGTATTTCGTAAGCTGTTTAAAGGGAAGGGTTAACGATTAATTGTCACGTATACGTAAATTGATTAAGCAGGTGGGTTTTTGACACCTGGGCACTGTGTAAGCAACTCTGCTTTTGGATGTACGAAAAATTAAGGAACTCCTATAAATTCAATGATAACAAGAAAGGAAGCTAACTTCGGCAAGCCAAATTTTAAATACCCTTTCAGTAAGTATGTGTTGACAGTGAAATATGTTGCGCATCAACTAAATTTTGCGCAACAACTATATGACATAGTTGTCCGATCCGTTCCGACTTATATATGGAATACCTTTCCTGAACTCACCTTCATCAACAAGTAAATTATCTAGGTACAAGATCGTCAGGTGGGGCAACTCTGGTATTCTGTGCATAATATTTGGACATATTTTTGAGTGGTGGGCAACTAAATATCCAAATTCAAGACTTTTGATGGCATTCTTCGCCTTGTTTATCACGGCTAACATAAGTTCGCCATTTTCATAGAAAACTTTGATAGTGACCTTTTGCAGGTTGGGGCAATTCTGTGCCACCGCCTTGGCCACTTTGGCGCTCCAAACATTACGCCCCATGCCCACATACTCTTCCACAGTTGAGCCACAAAGCGAGAAAATTACATCCCAGTCTCTTTGTGGTATAAAGTGGTATGATGAGCTATCATACATGGCCTTCTTGTATACATCGCGACTGTGATAGACAAAGGCCTGGCCTAGATATTCGCTGGTTTCGGCCAAACTTAGCTTGTCTTTTGAGTAATCGTAAACTGTGTACTTCCGGTAGCAGTACTGGGGCCTACACCCCAGAGCCTTGAATATCAGATCCAGGACCGCGAAGGGAAGGTCGGTTAAAGTGCGCTGTGGCTCCACTGTCATCGTTCGTCGCGTGCACCGAAGAGAGCTTGCCGAGAGCTCGCCGCTAACTGAGAAACTGCAGTGACATGACATGCGATGCCAAAGGGGGAGAGCGAGATGAAGAAAATAAGAGGGACTATGTAAAAATCTAAGAGAGGGATGACGTAAATGTGCTTGCACTGCTCTTACTCAGTGATTACTCATTATCCGATCTTGACTAATTCTCTATGGGAATGATTTTTCTTAGGAAATCTAAAAAAATATATTAATGTTTTTAAATATCAAGCGTTATTTTAAGCATTACATTATTTTTCAGCCAGGTGCAACAGGTGCAACTCATTCTGTGGGTGGGTATTTGAGGGGCTCACTGCTGGAGGGAAAAATAAAGCAGGTTAAGTAGTAATGAGACCGAAAAAGAACTGCTTAAAACATAAGATATCCTGTAAAAGTAAATAGTATTATACTCACTACTATAAACCATAGAAACCATTCGTTTCCCCATAAACCTATAAATTATATGAAAACAAATCACTTTTAAGTTTTTCTAAATTCCGTTATCTTTATTAATTTGGGAGCTGAAATATAAGACAGCTGGAAAAAGGACAAATAAATTTCAGAAATAAATATCTTCTCCCAAGAAATTTATTAACCTTACCCAATGACGAAGCCAATGTATTTTACTAATTTTATCCACCACCAGCTCCAAGGGATCCTCCTCAGTTACACCATTTTCCCTCAAAGCATTCACCAGTTCAATCACAAACCCCAGATCGAATTTAATTTTTCGAATCGGTACATTAATATATCGAAGTTTTCGATGTTTTCGTATCACTTCCAGCAGAGTTTTATTATTGATTTGAGATGGGTGAATATCCATGACCAATCTCTCCAGATCTGGGCTCTGTTTCACAACCGATCTGTAGACCAGGCCTTCATAGCTGCGTTCACCGCATAATATTTCAAGGACCTTGAGCTTGGGAAAGCTGGGAAATTCCATCGAAAAAAAAGACGTTTTCATTGTGAAGTGCTCCAGAGCGGGACATTCTAGAATTTTCTCGTTTTCATCTGTCTCAGATATTATATATACGGTAATCATTGTCAGCAAGCGTAGTTTCTTCAGGTGAGAACACACCTTAAAAAGATTTATTGGCTTGGTATTTGTACCAGGAGATTGAGGTGATTGCAGAAATAGCTCTTCTATGTTTGCAAATCGATGTATTTCGTATGCTGTTTAAAAGGAAGTGTTTAAGATTAATTGTACATAAAAAATAAATTAAACAATTAAACAGTGAGTTTAGATGTACGAAAGTTAAGGAACTCCTCTAAATTCGAAGCTAAAAAGGTTGAAAGAATTCCCTTCCTGAACTCACCTTCATCAACGGGGAAACGAACTAATTTCAAGAACGTCAGCTGGGGTAAATCTGGCATTTTCTGCATAAAATTTATATCGGTTCTAAGTTCTAGCCTTCTGATGGCATTCTTCGCCTTGTTGACCACGGCTAGCAAAAGTTCGACTCTATTTGAATCTACTGTCAAATTGACCTCTTGCAAGTTGGGGCAATATTGTGCCACCGCCTTGGCCACCTCGGCGTTCCAACCAAAACCAAAATTGCTGTTATACCTGTCCATCGTTGAGCCACAAAGCGGGAGAATTACATTACAGTTTCTATCGGATATACAAGGGCCTATGTTAAACAACGCCTCCTTGTATACATCGCGACTGTGATAGGCAAAAGCCTGGCCCAGATATTCGCTGGTTTCGGCCAAACTTAGCTTGTCCTTTGTCCAATGGTAGACGGAGTCCTCAAAGTAGCGGTAACGGGGCTCACACGCCAGAGCCATGAATATCAGATCCAGGACCTCGAAGGGAAGGTCGGTTAAAGTGCGCTGTGGCTCCACTGCCATCGTTCGTCGCGTGCACCGAAGAGAGTTTGCCGAGAGCTCGCCGCCAACTGACAAACTGCAGTCACATTTGCGCGAATCCCGAGGGGGAGAGCGAGATGAAGCAATAAAGAAAATAAGAGCGACTATGGAAAAATCTAAAAGAGAGGCGAAGTAAATGTGTATTACGTGCAGCTCTTAGTCAGTGATTACACATTATTCGATCTTGATAAATTCTCTTTGGGAATGAAATTTCTTAAATATTTATATATATTTAGGTTTTTAAATTTCAATAATGTTTTAAGCATTATATTAATTTTCAGGCAGGAGTGCGTGTCAGGTGCAACGGACAGGGGGGCCTACTGTGGGTCAGTTTATGAGGGGCTAACTGAGTTTATGGAACAATGATTGCCCTTTGCCCACTGCACATTGGGCAAAAATACCGAAATTTAAGCATAAATTCCACCGCCAAAACTATTTCTAGTTGAACTAGACTCTTGAAACTTGGCACAACATTTCTTTATTATTATTGTAAAAAATTAATAAAAATCAATCGGACCGGACTACTATATCATATAGCTGCCATAGGAAAATCGGAAAATTTTAAGGAAAAAATTATAACTTTGCAAATTTTGAATGTAATTTTTTTCAAAAAGGGGTAATATATATAATCTATACACTTCTACGCAAAACGTAACAGTTTAAGTAGGGTAGAAAACACATTAAATATTGTGGTTTAAAAATATACAAAAATGGACTTTATGCAAAATTTCGGGCTTTTTGCCCAATGTGCAATGAGCTGAATGTGCACTGCTAGAGGGGGGGAAAAAAACATGATAAACATGACTGAGACCGCAAACGAATATTTTAGGATATAAAATTACTTTAGATACAACTACACAAACAGAAACCATTCTTTTCCCCATAAACCACCTATAAATTATATTAAAACAAATCATTATTAAGTTTTTCTAATAAACCTGTAACTTTATTAAGTTAGAAGCTGAAACATGAGACAGCTGGAATGAAAAATAAATCTTAGAAATGAGTATATCATTCCAAAAAAATATATTACCCTTACCCAATGACGCAGCCAACGTATTTTACTAATTTCATTCAACACCAGCTCCAAGGGATCCTCCTCAGTTATACAATTTTCCCGCAAAGCATTCACCAGTTCAGTTACAAACCCCAGATCGAATTTGATTTTTCGTATCGGAACATTAAAGAATCGAAGTTTACGAAATTTTCGTATCACTTCCAGCAGACTGTCGTTATCGAATTGGGACGGTCGACTCTCCACTATCAATCTCTCCAGATCTGGGCCCTGTTTCAGAACCGATCTACAGAGCATGTCTTCTATGCGGCACTTACAGAATGATATATTAAGGACTTTGAGCTTAGGACAGCTGGGAAATTCTATTGAAATAACAGAATCGCTCAGTTCGAAGTGTTCCAGAGCGGGAAATTCTGGAATTTCCTCGTTTTCATCTGAATCAGATATTATATGTATTTGATTCACTGTCAGCTTGCGGAGTTTCTTCAGGTGAGAACACACCTTAAACAGATTTAGTGGATTGGGATCTGTATAATGGCAATAAGGTGCCTGCAGGTATAGCTCTTCTATGTTTGCAAATCTTTGTGTTTCGAAACCTGTTCGAAGAGAAGGGTTTAAAATTAACTGTCAAATTACGTATTAAATAAATCTGGCAGGGCTGTGTGAGCAACTCTGCTTTTAGATAAAAAGGTTGTTTTTCACTTAAGAATTCCACTCCTGAACTCACCTTCATCAACACGGAAATTAAATATGTGCAAGATCGTCAGCTGGGGCAACTCTGGTATTCTGTGCATAATATTTGGAGGCATTCCGTCGAGGTCAACAATGAAATATCCAAATTCAAGACTTCTGATGGCATTCTTCGCCTTGTTTATCACGGCTAACATAAGTTCGCCACTGTCATAAAAAATTCGGATACTGACCTTTTGCAGGTTGGGGCAATTCTGTGCCACCGCCTTGGCCACCGCGGTGCTCCAAGTACAAGACGTAAAGCCGACATACTCCTCCACAGTTGAGCCACAAAGCGAGAAAATAACAGCCCAGTCTCTTAGAGGTATAAAGTGGTATGAGCTATCAAACTTGACCATCTTGTATTTCTCGCGACTGTGATAGGCAAAAGCACGGCCCAGATATTCGTTAGCTTCGGCCAAACTTAGCTTATCTTTTGAGTAATCGTAGACGGTGTACTTCCGGTAGTAGTACTGGGGCCTACACGCCAGAGACTTGAAAATCAGATCCAGGACCTCGAAGGGAAGGTCGGTTAAAGTGCGCTGTGGCTCCACTGTCATCGTTCGTCGCGTGCACCGAAGAGAGCTTGCCGAGAGCTCGCCGTTAACTGAGAAACTGCAGTGACATGTACGAAGCCAAAGGGGGAAAGCGAGATAAAGAAAATAAGAGGGCCTCTGTAAAAATCTAAGAGAGGGATGAAGTAAATGTGATTGCACTCTGCACTGCTCTTAGTCAGTGATTACTCATCATCCGATCTTGACTAATTCTCTTTGGGAATGATTTTTCTTATGAAATATAAAAAATAATGTTAATGTTTTTAAATATCAAGCGTTATTTTAAGAATTACATTATTTTTCAGCCAGGAGTGAGTGCCAGGTGCATCGGACAAGGGGGGCTTACTTATTCTGTGGTTGGGTTTTTGGGTTTATGGAACAATGATTCAAGAAAGGAAGCTAACTTCGGCATGCCGAAGTTTAAATACCCTTGCAGTAAGTAAGAAGAAGAAGAAAAATCTTCTGACTTTTTCGTTTTCTCGGGTACTGACATAAGGTAAATGTTGCGAAAGAAAAATGTTGCGAACGAGAAATGTTGCGAGCGAAAAATGTTGCGAACGAATTTAATGAATTTATATATATATTCCTATGGCTGCTATATGATAAAGAGGTCCGATTTGAATAAAATTAAAACCGAAATTCTGGAATAATACAACATGTCTATCAGCCATGCTCCGGTAATCGAATTCGTAAAATTTTCCCGATTTTGATTTGAAATCGTAAAATCGGTACTCCGGTTTTCGAAATCGTAAAATTTTTACCGATTTGTAAAACGGGCACCTTTGTCTGGCCGAAATGAAAAGTAAATGCCTTTTTTTATATCAAATCAGATCTTATTTACTAAGGGAAAAAAATAGTTTACTCAGTGGTCTATTGATGCTTATTCCACACTACCACAAGATCATTCTGACACGTAGTTATTTTATAAAAAATTTATTTCTGACCCCACCTCAAATTTGACAAAACCAACTTTGCCGTCGGCAACAAACATTTTCGATTTGGCCAGGGGTCGATAGTTAGTTAGGTCAAAATTATCGCCAAGGCTGCCATACTGTTGGAAAACGAAACAGCCTGGTAAAAGAACTTATAAAATATAAATTAGTTGATTAATTAATTTAAAAGAGGGCCAATAGTGTTGATTATAAATAACGCTATTTAATTAAAATACTTTAATGGTCAAAGCACAGTAAAAAAGTAATTGAAAACAGCGGAATTAAAACTGTGAAAAATGTGGCAGCCCTATCGTGTGGAAAATTTCTTAATCAGCTGTGTTTAGTTAAATAAATGTCTGAAAATGTATGTATAAAAACGTTATTTCTTTTAATTCGAGTAAAAGATTAGCTGTTGTTTTAAGGGAAAGCACAAATCAAGCATTACAAATCAATGAGAAAATGACACATTCCGATAGCAAAAATTTTACGAAAACCGGAGGACCTAAAATCGAAATCGAAAAATTTTGCCCAAATCGAAATCGGGGAAAAATTACGATTACCGGAGCATGCCTGTATGTCTCAAATTTTATGAAAATATGTGAAAAGTTGGCTTAGTTAGATTTTTTCATCAAAATTTTCTGATCGGTCCTATGACAGCTATATGATATAGTTGTCCGATTTGGATCAAATTAAAACCGAAATTCAAGAATAATACAAAATGGCCCTATCTCAAATTTTATTCAAATATTGTAAAAATGGCCTAAGTTATAATTTTTTTCATTAAAATTTACCGATCTTTCCTATATAGCTATATGATATAGTCGGCCGATCCAGCTCGTTCCGACATATATAGCAGTGAGAGCATATAGGAGCATATCTGCAAAGTTTCATCCAGATAGCTTTAAAACTGAGGGACTAGTTTGCGTAGAAACGGACAGACGGACCGACGGACAGACGGACAGACGGACATGGCTAGATCGACTCGACTGTTGATGCTGATCAAGAATATATATACTTTATAGGGTCGGAGATGTCTCCTTCACTGCGTTGCAAACTTCTGACTAAAATTATAATACCCTGCAAGGGTATAAAAATAAGGCAACATGGCGAATACGTAATTTTAATGGCTGTAAATTAAGAAACAATATGACACAATATAATATTGTTTTCAAGTTATAAACGTATTTATTAATATAAGATATGGAATTATAAATTAATTGGAAGTTTAGATACTTTCGAAAGAGCAAAAAGCACCTGCAAATACATTCATTCAATCATTCTAACATACAACTGATATTATACATACCTGGATCTTGATTTTCCATTAAAAATAATTATTATTACATTTTATTTTTAATAGTTAAAGAGGTTTAAACGTTAAGAAATGTTTAATAAAATCAAAACACGAAAAGCCATCAATGAAAATGTTTAGTTTTTTCAAAAAATTAATGCATTTCGCCCAATGTGTGTTGGAGGGAAAATAACATTAGATCCCTTTATTTTCCCCATAAACCACCTATAAATTATATTAAAACAAATCATTATTAAGTTTTTCTAATAAACCCGTAACTTTATTAAGTTGGGAGCTGAAATATAAGACAGCTGGAAAGAAAAATAAATCTTAGAATTGAATATTTCCTCCCAAAAAATTAATTAACCTTACCCAATGACGCAGCCAACGTATTTTACTAATTTCATTCAACACCAGCTCCAAGGGATCCTCCTCAGTTATACCATTTTCCTTTAAAGCATTCACCAGTTCAATCACAAAACCCAGATCGAATTTGATTTTTCGTATTGGTACATTAAAGAATCGAAGTTTACGAAATTTTCGTATCACTTCCAGCAGACTGTCGTTATCAAATTGGGACGGTCGACTATCCACGATCAATCTTTTCAGATCTTGGCCCTGTTTCAGAACCGATCTACAGACCAGGCCATCAATGCGGCACTCACAGCTCCATAATTCAAGGCTTTTGAGCTTGGGACAGCTGGGAAATTCCACTGAAATAAGAGACCCGCTCAGTTCGAAGTGTTCCAGAGCGGGAAATTCTGTAATTTCCTCGCTTTCATTTGTCTCAGATATTATATGTATTTTAAACACTGTCAGCAGGCGGAGTTTCTTTAGGTGAGAACACACCTTAAACAGATTTAGTGGCTTGGAATCTGTATTAGGGAAATCGGATGCATGTAGGTATAGCTCTTCTATTTTTGCAAATCTTTGTATTTCGTAACCTGTTAAAAGAGAAGGGTTTAATATTAATTGTCAAAGGAGTAAAAGTACGTATTAAATAAATCTATCAGGGCTGTGTGAGCAACTCTGCTTTTAGATGTACGAAAAATTAAGGCACTCCTATTAATTGAAAGATACAAAGGATGTTTTTCGCTTAAGAATTCCTCTCCTGAACTCACCTTCATCAAAACGGAAAGGATATATTGTTAATTTCGTCAGCTGTGGCAACTCTGGTATTGTGTGCATAATATTTGGAGCTCCTCTGTCGGTGTCGGAACGGCCATATCCAAATTTAAGACTTCTGATGGCGTTTTTCGCCTTGTTTATCACGGCTAACACAAGTTCGCAATTCTTCATATATACATGGAAAGTGACTATTTGCAAGTTCGGGCAATTCTGTGCCACCGCCTTGGCCACTTCGGCGCTCCAATAACAACACGATAAGCCAACGTACTCCACCACTGTTGAGCCACAAAGCGAGAAAATTACATCCCAGTCTTCTTGAGGTATAACGTGGTATGATGAGCTATAATACATGACCTTCTTGTATACATCGCGACTGTGATAGGCAAAAGCCTGGCCCAGATATTCGTTGGCTTTGGCCAAACTTAGCTTGTCTCTTGAGTAATCGTAGACGGTGTAGTGCCCGGAAAAGTGCCGGGGCCTACACGCCAGAGCCTTGAATATCAGATCCAGGACCTCGAAGGGAAGGTCGGTTAAAGTGCGCTGTGGCTCCACTGTCATCGTTCGTCGCGTGCACCGAAGAGAGCTTGCCGAGAGCTCGCCGCTAACTGAGAAACTGCAGTCACATGTGCGAAACCAGTGGGGGAGACCGAGATAAAGAAATAAAGAGAATAGGAGGGGCTGAACAAAAATCAAAGAGAGAGATAAAGATATTTTAGATTTCCCTCAGCTCTTAGACAGTGATCTTGACTATTTCCTAGAAAATATTAATATATGTATATTAATGTTTTTTAATATCAAAATAACGATTTTAAGCAATACATTAATTCAAAATTTTCAGTTTTAAAACTTAAAGGTAAGCCGATTCTTATGAATGCTTAATAATTTAGTCTTTAATCAGAAAAGTGAGAACTTCGATTTACTTTCAACAAACTTCAAAATTAAAATTAAGCCTAGGCGTAACCAACTTTGATTTAACTTAATTAAAAGAGGTACCAACCACTAGAAAATATTCTTAACAAACTTTATAGGAATAACTTGTAATAATTAATTTATACATATTTTAAAATAAAGAATGCCTAGGTCTAACCTACCCTAAGTTCAGAAACAAGGGGTACCAACCGGATAAGCGACCAGGAGGACAAGTGGATTGAACTTTGGGCCGGCCTCAAATCCAGGGGGAACCGAAAATATTTCCACTGAGTCATTGACCGAGGTGTTCCTCCTCTGGCACAAATAAAGGAAAATGCTAAACCTACTACCCCTCACCGTCAGTGTCCTTGTCTCGGGGGGCTCTGCGGGTCCCGATGAAAATTAGTTTCAATGAACTCTCTCCGGAGGCGACTGACTTATAGCCCACTTTGTGCCTGGTTGGGGTTTGGCTTTTTGGCCAGAATCAGTTCAAAGGCACGCACATTGACCCAGTAATTGGTTCGGGGTGTTAACCTTCTTTTTTTTTGTGAACATTTGCATTCGTTGGATATCATATCTCACTCGATATTGGTCTAGAGCCAATTGCTTGTTGGTTTTTAATTATTATACAAATATAACCAGAAGCCCAGCCCCTAGTCCTGCATTTTATCCTCGCCATGTCTTAATCCATATCTGGACAAGGACTCGTGAGTGTGTGTGACCTTTTCTATGGCCATCGAGGCAATGCCGAATTTCAGGGCTTGCGTGAGCGTGGGTGACACGTGTGTGGCATACATCCTTGCTGTGCAACGGGGCAAATTTAGTTAAGCAATTGTCAAGGAAATGCAGAAAAGCCCTGAAATTAATCTGCTTTAAGCTCCCAGCTCCCCCCAATGTCTGCCAGCCATAATAAGCATAAAAACATATATATTTCAATGTCATTTGCAGGAGTTTTTGGCGGCTGCTTCATTGAACGCTCAGTGTTGCCCAGGATAATTTGCTCTAAATTTTGTCATTATTTTATAGATTTGTAATTTTAAAAGAATTTTTTGTTGAAGAAAAACTGTTAAAAATATATTTAAGGAAATATTTTTTAGAGTTTTAAAAGCCTTTAAGCATGAAACTTCCTCAATCTTATCATACATTTGATATCTTTAATTATTTGATTGAATTTAATGCAGTTTTCATAGATCTTAAATTTAATTTAATTTAATAAATTTCTCATTTAATTATAAGCATTTTTTGGCACCCCTTTGAGGCATTCCCGGGGACCTTGGCCATGAGGAACTTTGAGCCAAGGCTCCGAATGCGAGACCGCGTCCGAGCCAAGGACCCGACTTCGAATGCGGAAATGCGCATGCCTGCGTGTCCTTGCCCTTGCCGGGCAGTTCAGTTGTAATTCTCATGGTGTTGTCGTAGTGCCCCTGAAATGCTTTTAACCTTCGTGCAGCCGTGTGGCATGTGCAACGCTGCAGCTACCAAACATGCGCTTTTGCACCTACGCTCTTTTGCAGAAGGACTCCGAGAGAGAGAGCTGAGACTGCATTAGGGGTGGTCTAAGGACCTAGGGTAGTGGTGTTGTCTGGTTGCCCCTGCCACGTGCCGCCACGTTGCAAATTTCACGGCCCGCTGTCATTGACCATGATATTTGGGCGCTATATATAATATATGGAAGTGGGAACGCATAGTGGCTTCTACCAGGGCCAATGCAATGGCCTCCATGAGGACAGCCTCCCCCGGTCTAGCTGGGTCCGTAGGGTTCCACGAGGTTAAATGATATTAATTCAGGGATTCTTTTGTTTACAACAGGCAAATATGTCCCTGCAAAGGGTGAAGCTAGGTAATATTTAAGACATTATATATGTATAATCTTCTAAGGATTTTGGCTCTCTAAGTTTCAAAAGGTCTTGCGGACTAAGAAATAGCTCAAGAAATATAGTTTTTCTTGTTGAAAACTTGTTAATTTTCCATTTTCTTAGAAAAACTATAAGTTTATTCCACATACCCCCAAAAAATCTTGAACTTTATCATAAAATCACTTAATAAACTTTCTCAGACGTCCAAAATGGGGTGTTTCCAAATCAGTTATAATAAGTTTGTGGAAAGCTTAAGCTTCTCCGGGCAGAATCAAGGTTACAAGTCGTCGCTAGGCCCGCAGAACTTACCCCAAAAGCGGTGTGGCAGACAAAGGAAGCCAAACTCCATGAGAGTGCAACCCCCGTACGGAGTTGGCTAAAATCGAAGCTCGTGGAGGAAGTATCTCGACCTTACCAAACAAAATGTAGCCCAGCGACTGTGTGTGTCTAGGAAACCACTCGTCGTTGTTCCCTTACTCCATTTCCCGCCAGCAGCTCCATCTCCTCCCACTCCACACCCCGAACGTCTGGAAGTTTGCTTTCATTTCGCTGCCCGAAGGGTTGCAACTCCAGGCACACAGACAGAGGGCCCCGAGATGCGGAGAAATCCACCCACTCGGCGTCTTTTTGCAATTATTTTTAATTTCTGTGCTACGGACAACTCCCGGAATGCCAACAACTTTTTGCAACCCCAAAAAGGAAGCACTGAAAAAGGGGCAAACCACTCCGGACGGGAATATGAAAGCAGGAACAGAGCTGGGAACATGAAGGTTCGCTTAGCGAAATGCAGAGTACAGTGCAATATCGGATGTTACAACTGATAGAAAGCTTCTACAATTTTAGTTTGAATGAAAAGGAATATTTTATGTACTATTATTGTTTAAGAGGCGAATTGAATATATTTTCAACCATAAAAATAGCCTGTATTTCTTATTTTTTGAAAAATAATATATAGAATTTATTAATAAAATATATGGAATAGTTTACAGACCTATTAAGTAGACAATAATTTTGTTTTAAGCTTTAAAAATCGGATTTTATGTGCCCTTAATCGAAATAAGTTTGTTTCTTTTAGAAGAATTTTTGAAAAGTAAAGTCACATTAATTAAATTATTTAATGTAATTAAATTATTTAATGTAAATTATTTAATGTAATTTAATTAATGTCGGGATTCTATGATCTTAATTCCATATATAAAAATATTAAAAATATTACCAAAAAGGTTTTAATTAATATTCTAGAATATACTTCACCCTTCAATTGATTGACTCTAAAAACCATTGCCCACATTTTGGCGCTAGAAAGGATTTCCTTAAGATCTGGATACCAACTGAAGGCTCCTTCACACCTATTTTCTGTAATGCAAATTAAATGCATTTATGTTATTTAAATAATTTTAGATCTTTACTGTATTTTTTATGAATTGTAACCTTTTATTTTTTTTATTTTCGTTATCTTCAAGTTTTCTCTTCCCATAGCTTTTAACGGGCTTTCACTGTACCGACTTCCATGTCCGCGTCTAAGTTCCACGGCCCACACGTCCATTGCACCCCCAATCGGCTTTGTACATTGACTTCTCTGGGCTACGCTTTGTTTTCTGCATTCGCTGCATGTGCGGCTCTCGCTCAGCTCGCTCGCTCTGTCTCTCTTGCTCGCACTCACTCTCTCCCCTCTCAAGGTTCTGGTTCTGTCGCTGCCGCTCTCTTCGTGGGCTTGCTGCTCTCTCCCATACCACGACCTACCTTACCCACACCCACAGTGGGCTGCGTTTTCTGCAACTCCTTCTTCCTCTTCTTCTTCTGTGTCTGCCTTTGGCATGCACAACTCCCGTGCGGGCAGCGCTGCTGACGTTGACGCTGCAGTCAGCAGCGCTGCTCGTTTTCATATTGAAAGTAGAATTTTTCACTTTTGCGAAAAATGTGGAAACTCAGAACGAGACTGGTCGAACTCAGTCATTTTGACGACCTCATGTGGAACGCACCGTCACCGTCGCGTTTCGTCTCCCAGTCGCGCTCTTCGTCTCCCATTTACTCTTAGTCTGCGCAATCGTTTTAACTTTCGTTTAATGCAAAAAAAAAAAAACTTATACTTTATGTAAATCGTATTGCAAATCTTCGATCGGTCGAAGAACCAGCTATCCCCCGGATGCGGATGCATCGGAAGTATCTGTGGGATGCGCGACGCGATTAGGTGGACTCTTTGTAGGTGAAAATAATAAAGATATGCCGTGAAAATCGGTGGGATGTCAGTGTTGTGAGAGCTTTGAGTGCCAATTTAAAGAATAAATTCAAAAATATCAATTTTGCAAAATAAGGATCTGAAGAAGTAATATAAACATAGAATTCATAGAGTCGCCGACACATTTTTTAAAACTAGTATTTACCTAAAAATAAACTTACAACTAAAAAAGGAACAATCAAGCTGAAAACTTAGTCATTTGTGGTATTTTTCCTTAAAAGACACATCACTCTGATTAAATATTATACAAATTCCAAATTAAAATAAGTCGAAAATTAAATCTAAATATAAATTCATGGTTAAAAATTAGTGCCAAAAAGGAGCTTTTAAACTATTTTACAGCAAAAAATAACCAAAAAACAAAACATAATTTTTGAGGAAAACTGTGAAAATAATAAAAACCAAAAATAAAGCATAAATTGAAAGGAGAAAATATTTGATAAATATTTGTGCTTAATTCTATACAAAAAAGTAAAAAATATATTAAAAGTTTCGACTCAAAAATGCAAACAGTTTATTAAAATAAAAAATAAATAAAAAAACAAAGTGTTAAGTGCAAACGGATCATAAAAGATTAAACAATAAATACTTAATGAAAAACCCTCAAACATAAAAAGAACTCAAAAAGGAAGCCCGGATTAAAAAGGAAGATAAAAGGATTCTGAAAAAAGGACAAAATTATATACATATCTTCCTTGAAAGACCCATGAAAAAGCGGTAACCCCCTTGACCTTTCACTCTCGGAATCGACTTGTAACTAAGCCTTCAATTAGATGCTGAAACTCATAATCATCACTATTAAAATCGCCATCGAAACCCAGCTCCCCAGCCCCTTTTTGGCCCCCATTCCCCCGGCTGTCTGACTCTTTCCACTTGGCCCGTAACTTCGTCTGGAGTTGCAACCCTCATTAGACCTGGAGCCACACCCCCTGCAAGTGCCCTCGCCCGCTCCTCAGGCTTGCAACTCCGCAAAAATGCAGATACCCCAAAAAAGCTGAGAGGAGAACTATATATGGCGGCAGAGGATCTACAGAGCGATAACAGTGCGCCGCTGTAGACGCTCTGTTAGGCTTCTGCTGCGCTAGCCTTGCCTTGGTGTGGGTGAACTTGAACACGCACACGTGTGTGTGCTCTCGTTCTGTTTCTCTCTCTCGTTGCCGCTTGTGCTCTCCTTCTAATCGCACTACGCTCTCTGCCTTTCTCTCTTCCGCTCATTTCATTCTATTTCAAGTTCTTATTTTGCAATACAAGTACGAAAGCACGCCTGTGTTGGCGTTCAGTGTTAAGGTCAATACATTTGCCGCCTTTGAATGGGGGCTGTGTGTGTGTGTGTTTGAAACTTTTTTAATGGCCTGTGTGTGTGTGTGATGCACTTGGAATAAAAATAAGTATGTTGGAAAATCGAGATTTTTGTATTTATTTTAACTAAAGATATATTTTTGTTATTAGTTGCTTTCTTTCAGACCTTATATATGTTTATATATTTTTCACTTAAATTCTAAATTTTCCTGTTAAAGTTGATCTTAAAAAAATATATTTCATATTTCCCCTCTGTAGATTTCCACATGGTTGCCCCGCTTGCGATTTGTTTGTTGATTAGTCTGCTATTGAGTGTTGTTGCCAGGCACACTGAATGTCAGTGATGCCTCTGCCGCTTTGCAAATAGCGGTTCATTTGGTGCACAATGTTATTGTAATAGTTGTTGTTGTTGCTTTTATTTTGGAGGTCTTTCCACTGACGTTTGCGGAAGCTTTCGCTTGGCACGATGCATCATCTATCTATTTCATGGCGTTACGGAAAATGCATTTTGCATACAAACAATGTCACATGTTTGCTCTGGTTTGCTTTTTGCGGGCAGGTGACCGAGTGAAAGTGAGGGAAATTATGCGAAATTTACATGACTATTAATGGGGGTCAGCAAGGTCATTAAGTAAGGCTATCGTTGCGACTTCAAAAGGTATTTTAGGAAATATTTTAAGGATCTAAATGAAGTTTATTTCTATGATTTTATAGTAAACTGGAAATATTCATGGCATAAAATTGAATTACAAGTTTTCTGCCTATGTTACACTTCTAATAAAACCAAGAAAACCCAAAACCAAAGCACTTTCAGCTGCGCCAACATTGAATATTCATAAGTCTATACTCGAGCCTCCACCACTCCACTTGTTCCATCAATTACGCACAGACCGAACCTACCTCAATGTGTAACCCTGCCCTAACCCAGGAAAACTCTACTGAAACCCCAGGGAAAACCCCCTTCCCTGACCAGAAATCTGCCCCGCACGCACATATTACGCATACGCACCCGAAACGCGGAAGTTGAGGCCCAAAAAAAGAAACGCAACCCCCCAAAAGCAAAGCAACAACCCTTAGAAACTCCATGAAAACTCCCCCAATGAAATGCCCCAGACCAGAATTTGTTAACCCCCCACAGCAGGAAAAAAAAGAACGAAGAAAGACATAAAAAAAGCTAAAAAGCATTATAGTGTGCGTCTTTTGCTTTCAGCTCATTCGCATTTATTTTTGTTTATTTATGTTTTGCTTGTATTCTTCGCCTTCGCGCCTGCTTCCTCGTACGCAGACGCCCACTCTCTCTCTGTCTCTCACTCACTCTCGGCGTCATTTCCGCTCTCTGAAGCTGATTTCCTCTCATTTTTCACACGGTTTTCACTTTCGTTGTGCAGCTTTTTCAGCGAGAGCGAAAGAGAGCAGCCGCGTGAGAACTCGTTTGCTCTTCTCAGGTTCTGTTCTGCCTGCCTTTCGGCACCGAAGCTTTTACTGTTTCAGTCGAGAAAGCCAACGCAACGGTTGCGATATACTATTCCAGCCAGCCGCGATTTTAGCAAGCGCAAAAGAAAAATATAAAACACCAGTGCAACAACAGCTGAGAAAAGCAAAGTGAATTTTACAACTGCGAATAGAAAATTGCAAAAAGGAAATTAAGAAATTGTGCTGTTTAAAATGTGCAATAATAATAATAATGGGACAGCGCCGTCGTGCTGCCTTATATAAGCCATAAGCGGTGGCCCATTGTCAAGGGCGCCAAAGTGTGGGCCACATTTGAGCCGTGACCGTGGCCGTAACCGTGTCCGTGTCCGTGTCCGTACTCGTGTCCGTGTATCGTCGCCGTCTCCGTATCGCATCGGGAGTCCTTGTCCTTGTGCAGGCCGAGAACAGCTGCTTGGGTCCTTCTCCCGCGTCCTTGTTCTTGAACCGAAAGTCCTCCGCAGAAGTAGCAAAAAAAATATATATATACGCAAATCCGCCTCCCAGCTGTTGCTCTCGCCACCCCGCCGCCCCCGTCTAAGCCGACCCTCAGCTGTTCGAGTGAAAAACAAAGCCTTAAAAAATTTTGAGTTATAAAAATGTTGCAAAATGGCTAAAACAGTTGTGGCATTCCAGGCGAGGGAATAATGTGTTTCACAATGTGTTTCAATAAGCTGTTCCTAATAAACAAATCCGGCAAGCGTACGCCAGGCACAAAGGTCAAAAGTCAGCAGAGACAAGTGTAAAATTATAATAATAAAAATTAATACAAAAAAACAACAGCAAATCAAATTCAAATCAAAGAAAATTTAAGTGAACAAAAAGAGAAAAATTGTAAAACGAAATTATAATTAACACCCCAAAAAAGTTGTCACTTGCAACATTTATCAAAGCTCTCGCAACGCCCTCTTAAATTATAAATCTTTAAAAAAAAACCATAAATATATATTTTTCTAGAGGTGTTTAAAACATAAAAAACAAAACAAATAACTTCCTAGAAAGTACGAAACGGAAATCCAAATTAACAAAAGCTAAGAAAAATCACTGCTCAGGTTTAAACAAAAAGGAAAATAAGTTTGTAACAACAAAATTATAACAGCGTTGTGTTTCATGTGCAAAATCTATAAATAAATAACTCATATATAAATATATTTTTGGAATAAAATACTAATTCATAAATCTTGTGAAGCGTGTAACTTGTAACTTACAAAAAATAAATATAAAATAGTGTATAAAGTCAAAGTGTAAACAAACAAATTAAAGGTTTAAACTTTAGACTCACACACACCCAAATACGATCATCAAATATATATATATTCTTATACATATTATTCAACGATTTTAATCAATCAATACATCAATCAATCCAACAATCAAGCGATATACTTCAATTTGCAAATAAAGTGAGTTATAACCTGAACAAATTTTTTTATATTAATTTTGAATGATTTTTAAAGCCACTAAAAATTAATATATGTTTCCTTTTTTCCACAGCTACTTCAAGGAAAATACCTACAACTATACTCAGCCGCTGGTGGTGAGATTGGAACGCAGCATAAATCGTTAAACAATAAACCATCAAGTATTATTAGCAACTAAAGCGAACTCCCTCGTAATTCATTCAAACTCAACTCAGTCGAACTCATGGTCATTGTCAACGGAAGAAGCCTCAATCGGAATACAACAGAAACAGTTAAAGATATATATATTTATATAGAAGATATATGGTAAGGATCGGGCAACGCTAAGCTACAACTAAGGACTAAGGAAACAATAGCTTACGGAATACAAAATACAAAATACAAAACGGAACTTGCAACTTTCAAGGCTGACGAAACAAATATTTTGATAAATCCCAAAATCCAGAAGCAACAAAAGTTAGAAATTATAAATTACAAATTACAAATTACCACAACAACAACAGCAACAACAAAAGCGTTAAGAAGAAGAGACTGATTTTAAATTAAACAAAAGAGAGCAAGCAAGGTAAAGGCTAAAAAGTACAGCAGCAGTGAGGCAAAAGTGATTCAGGATCAAATCCACAAAAAAGCAACCACTCTTTCCATCAAAAACCATATTTAGATTATATCTAAATATTAAATATTTATATTTTCCTGGGATATCCAACATGTTGAAGAAACTCAAGTGCATGGAGGCAGTCCAGGCAGCAGCTGCCGCCGCCTCGGGCTCTTCCTCGGCGCAGGGATCCTCCTTGGGTTCCAACTCCAAATTGATCAAGACCGAGCCCATCGACTTTGAGATGCTGCATCTGGAGGAGAGCGAGCGACAGCAGCAGCAGCAGGATCTAGAGCGGGAACCCAGCAGCAGTGCCTCCCAAATCCCCCAGAGATACACCCACGTCCAGGTGCAGACTGTGCCGCCACGCCAGCCCACAGGTCTGACCACACCCGGTGGCACACAGAAGGTTATTCTCACCCCCCGCGTGGAGTATGTGCAGCAAAGGGCCACCAGTTCCACAGCGGCTACCGTCAAGCATATCTACACCTCACAGCAGCCGCAGCAGTCGCAGCAGCCAGGGCGATCTATGCCTCAAGAGGGAACCGCCCTGCTGACCACGACTAGTGGATCTGCCAGCGGCACGCCACAGATCATCATTACCCGCACCCTGCCCTCCAGCCAGCACCTGTCGCGTCGCCATTCGGCGAGTCCTTCGGCCTTGCAACACTACCAACAGCAGCAGCAGCAGCAGCCACAGCAACGGCAACCGGTGTCCCCACCACCGCTGCACCACCAGCAACAGCAGCAGCATGTCCGAGTGATCCGCGATGGCCGTTTGTACGATGAGACCACTGTGGTGGTGGCCACCAGGCGGCATTCGGTGTCGCCACCACCCCTGCACCATCACTCCCGATCGGCGCCCGTCTCTCCGGTGATTGCCAGGGGACGCGGAGGCACTTACATGGATCAGCAGTATCAGCAGAGGCAGACGCCACCATTGGCGCCGCCGCCGCCTCCGCCACCGCCTCCACCACCGCCACCACCACCCCAACAGCAGCAGCAGCAGCAATATATATCCACTGGAGGGCCACCACCCACGGCGGCGGCTCGCAAGTTTGTGGTCAGCACCAGCACGCGACACGTGAACGTGATTGCCGCCAATCACTTCCAGCAACAGCAGCAGCAGCAGCACCATCACCACCAGCAGCATGTGATTGCCAGTGTTAGCTCCAGCAGTGGTTCACCCAGTGGCACCACCAGCTCCACTTCTGCGCACATCTTTCGCACGCCCGTGGTGTCCAGCTCCAGCTCCAGTTCGAGTTCCAACAGCAACTTGCAACACCACCAGCAGCAGCAGCAACAGCAACAGCCACAGAATCTGGGCAGCTCGGTGATGCGGCCACCACCGCCGCCGCCACCGCCCAAGGTCAAGCATGCCTCCAGCTCCAACAACAATGGCAGCAGCAGCTCCAACTCCAACTCCAGTTCCAGCAGCAGCAGCAGCAGCAACGGCGAGGAGCCCTCCAGCTCGATTCCTGATCTAGGTAAGTCTCTGCGCCAGCAACTCGAACTGTTAAACCAGCAACCCGTTGACCCTGACGGCACTTGCCAATCGCTATATGGCGGGGTATATATGGATATATATTTATAAGTCGGTTGACAGGTTCCTACCAGAGATATACATAAATATATATCATGTGAAACAGGAGACACTGGGCAACAGAATTTTAAGTAAAACTTTTGAAAAGGGATATAGCTTTTGGTCAAGGCAAAGAATTTAATTCTGGGAAGGTTTTTGGTAGTTGATTATTGTGATTAAAGGTTTGTTTTGATAATAAATATAATGTTTATTATTAAATATATATATTTACAAATTTAAATTGAATTATTAAATAATGTATTTTACTAAAATACAGCACAGAATAATTTCATTTCTTCACAAATTCAAAGCATTTATTTATAGTTTATAGCTTTTATAAATTATAAATTAATTCCAGAAGAAAGTAGTTAGAGTAATGGTTATTATAGAAATAAATATAACATTTCTATACTGGGCAATATTTATTTAATATTTAATAATTATAAAAACTAAATTATTAAATGGTTATTAAATATACATCACGAAAGAGACAGTTCTGGAGAATTAGCTTTGTTCGAAAATGTATTTAGCTTATCACACTAATAAATTAAAAAAGAATTCTAGAAATAATTAAAATTTATTAATTAACCAAACCTAAATCCCCTTAACAGTAGCTTAGTGTAAATACTAATGCCAGACTTGGGGCTAGTAGGAAATCAAAACAAATTCAGACTCAAGTGAGTCAGCGGTTAATAGAGCTGTTTGTACAGTTACACGTTTGTATCTATATAAAGCATATAAACTATATAGAAAATGTGAGGGAATAACGGCACTGAAAGGTCAAACTAAATATGAGTAATTTAACTTTCAAAGCTAGAATATAATTAAACACAAGCAGCACGTTTTGAAAGTTGGATTGGGTCAGTGGGTGAAAGTGTGTGGCTTAAGAACCGCATTCCCCAGTCACAAATGATACCAATTTATCAAGGGATTACCTCATAACTCTCAGATTGGATTAATATATGATATATATATACACTGAACCCACTTATGTCCAATCCGAGGCCGCACCTTAAAAGCACAATTTTTATTTAAATTTAATTATCAATTTAAATTGAAATTGTTTTTGGGGGTTGGTCAACAATGCCCCACACTTTTTTTTTTTAGCAATGCCAAGGTTAGGCGATATATGTTATATATATTTCTATATACATATATATATATATGTATATTTTTTTGTGTTAATTTTTTTGTGTGTGTTCAGCAATTGCTTGGCTGCTCTCTCACCTTGAACTTCAACTGGAATAAACTTGCCGCCCTGTCTGCTGCCTCTCAGCTCTTCTCTGACGTGATGTCTGACTCTTGTTGGTGTCGTTTTCGAATTTGGAATTAAATCAGCATATATGGGTGAAATATATATATATATATATTTCATTTATACGCATCTGTTATTTTTTGTGTTTGTTCGCGCATTTTGTTTTCAATTTATTAATGAATAACTTGGCTAGTTCGGATCTGCATTGCTGACTTCATCTGGGCTACTTCCGTTTTGTCTGGCTTAATTCTTTCTAAGTTTTTAACTAAACGTAGAAGAGAATTTATTTAAGTTTATTATTTAACCTAAAATTGTATATACAAATATTGTCTAAATTATTTAGGTTTATTATTCAACTTAAAGTCATATAAGAAATTGTTTATTAGGAAGTGCTTCTGGTTTTTATACCCTTGCAGGGTATTATAATTTTAGTCAGAAGTTTGCAACGCAGAGAAGGAGACATCTCCGACCCTATAAAGTATATATATTCTTGATCAGCATCAACAGCCGAGTCGATCTAGCCATGTCCGTCTGTCCGCCTGTCCGTCTGTCCGTCGGTCCGTCTGTCCGTCTGTCCGTTTCTACGCAAACTAGTCCCTCAGTTTTAAAGCTATCTGGATGAAACCTTGCAGATATGCTCCTATATGCTCTCACTGCTATATATGTCGGAACGAGCCGGATCGGCCGACTATATCTTATAGCTATATAGGAAAGATCGGTAAATTTTAATGAAAAAAATTATAACTTAGTCAATTTTTACAATATTTGAATAAAATTTGATATATGGCCATTTTGTATTATTCTTGAATTTCGGTTTTAATTTGATCAAAATCGGACAACTATATCATATAGCTGTCATAGGACCGATCAGAAAATTTGGATGAAAAAATCTAACTAAGACAATTTTTCACATATTTTCATAAAATTTGAGACAGACATTCTGTATTATTCCAGAATTTCGGTTTTAATTTTATTCAAATCGGACCACTATATCATATAGCAGCCATAGGAAAATATATATAAATTCATTAAATTCGTTCGCAACATTTTTCGTTCGCAACATTTCTCGTTCGCAACATTTTTCTTTCGCAACATTTACCTTATGTCAGTACCCGAGAAAACGAAAAAGTCAGAAGATTTTTCTTCTTCTTCTTACTTACTGCAAGGGTATTTAAACTTCGGCATGCCGAAGTTAGCTTCCTTTCTTGTTATTATTATAAAATGATGCTATTTTCTTGTATTTGTATTTGCCATTTTTATGCAAATTCTTAAAATTGATTACTTTGATTGTTCGCTAATTATAACTAATTTATTTATTTGTTAATTTATTCCAAGTTCTTCTAACATTTCTTTTGTATAATTCCTGCTATCATTTCCATAAATTATTCACTTTCAATTTTGTTTTGTTTTTTTTTCGGGTTAAAGCCTGTAATTAATCAAACTTTTGTTTATTTTTCTGCGTAGTGATTATGTTGATTATGTATTATTATTATTTTTAGTTTGGCTTAAATCATACGTTGAGCTCAAAATTTCCAGCTAAGCGGGGAACCTGTTCCCTGGAGATGAAGCTGAGCGAATGAAAGTGACAGTTGAAAACCCTCGGTATTCTAATGATTTCATTCGCCTGAGCTGTGGGTTCTCTTTATTTTGTTATTAATTTATATATATGTATATTTATTTTGCATTGATTTGCTTTATTTGTGGTTCTTGTTCTTTTTTGCACATTTCTCGAGATACGCTTAGAGAGTTATACAATATGAAGGCGAGAGAGCGGGTTTGTGTGTGGAGAACTGATTTCTTGGACTTTGTTGCCTGACGAGTCTGCTGGCTAAACAAATAAAAGTCAAGGTCAACCAGCAACGACGGCGGCTTGGATAGATTTATTTGCCTTTTTCCAAGCCAAAAGAGAAGAAATCTGTGAAAGTAGAGAGCTTCACCGATTTGGCTACCTGTTTTTTGTTATATTTCTTTTTCGATTCTCGCTCCGAGAGCCTCGAAGTTTTCAATGTCAATGTCAAAACCGAGCCATATAGCAACATATCAGTAGCAATGGGTCAACACGGAGTGTGGCTGTGTGTGTATACACCACTCATAAACATCCATATTCCCCATGAAATGTATTTATATGCCATTGTTATCATTTTGCGCAAGTGACAGGCGGCACTTGTCGCACAAAAATAAACACAAACAGGGGAATACATAGAGGCAAACTGGGGGAAAAATCAGGGGAAATGTGGGGAAAAGTGTGGCATAAGTTGAATGGTTTTTAATTATTATTACTAATAATAAACATATTAATTATAATTAAATCATAACTTCTTAGGAAGTTTGTGCTTAAAGCCAGTTTATATCTCTTGAGCTGAGTGATTTTATTCACTGACACACTATTATTATGTATATTACATTATTATTATTGTAAGTTATTATTACTATTACAAGTATTTAATTACTTATAATTTTTATAATATTAAAGACTTGATTTTTGTTCACATTTTAAAGCAAAAATAAAACGCTTTGTTTATTTTGTATTTATTTATTTACTTTGTTACCTCAAGCCCTGCCCTCTTGACTGTAAAAAATAAATAACAAAGTTAAGTGAGGAAAGGGGCAGCTTACGCTCAGTGGGAAATAATTTGCATAGCCTCCAGTTAGCCAACTGTTGTGTAAACTGTTCTACTAACTAGTTTATATAGTATAAAGAGTTATGCAAACTGTTATTCAAGGTGGCAAATTAATTATGACAGAAAACTATTTCAATTTACAAAGTATTTGAAGCAGAATGAATATATTAAATCCTTTATTTGTTTATTTATAAAATACTAAAAGCAATTGAAATTAGGAAATAATGGAGGAGTAATTAATTCCTTTTAAATATATTTATATATCCTAAATAATAACATAAGCTTTTACCTCATAGGTTATTAGTTCAACTGCCAAGTAATACTTATAATTGTGTAAGGTTTTTTTTAGCAGTTAACAAAGTGTAATCTTTATAGCTCTAAATGCTTCACAAGTGACTTAAATTCCAGAAACTCAATTAGCAAATATATAACTAAAAAAATATATCAAAGAGTTTTGCTCTGTAGCTTTTTCCATACACTTCAGTGGCCATAATTTGATTAGCAGAGCAACTGATTGACCAACTATACAAACACATATAGTATGTAGGTTAAATGCATTTTGCCTTATTGCGTTCTGGCCAACTTTCAATTGACTCATTAGCAGCGTTGCTTTTTTTTCGACTTATTTTTCCGGATTGCCTGGCCCAGAGTCTCAGTCATCTGACGACCTTGCCAGTGAAATCTTCGCTCTCACTCGCTTGCATAACACCCATAAAGTGGCCGATACGAAATGCAATTGCCACTTGTACTTATTATTCAATAGAATACAAATCAAACGCGTAATTTGTTAAGGTTTGGTTGAACTATTTGTCATTGCAAAAGAAAAATCAATCTTAAAAATCAACGATCTTTGGAAAAAGAGAGAGAGAGAGAGGAAGAGAGAAAATCGATCGCACAGGTGAGAGAGACCGAGAGAATTGGGTGGTGCATTGGGGGTTCTTCGACCTTGAGGTTATACAAAAACTAATAATAAATATACCTATAGGTATACGTATTTGCCGCTAATTTCCCATCAATCGCCATAGGAAAGTCAAGTGCCCCCTAGAGTGTTTCATAACCGAATTGAATATTGATAGAAAAATTCTAATGCATATTAATAGCAATGTAAATTGACTCGTTGTGGTGTTCGTTTAACTTGCAAGGAAATATATTAAAGGAATTAAAAGAAGACTTTTTGGTTCACTTAAATACCTTAAATATTTATTATAACATTTAAAACATAAATGTAAAAGGTTTTATAAGCGTTTTCTGTCTGGTAACAAAATTTTATAAAAATAACTGAGATATAGGGTGAATAAATATTATTCAACTTTAACAAGCGCAAAATAAATTATATTACTAAAGTTACTTAAAACAGTAGTTAAATAGTTACATTCTTTTGTCTACATAAATATGTGCCCTTCCCTTCCGTATAAAATTCCTTTAAGCCAACTTGCTGGCCCTGAATTAAATTCTATAATAATTTATTCGCGTGATCAACCAACATTTTGATTGATTTATAACTGTTGTACTAACTAAACTATGCTTAATTCAATTCCTAACAAATTCAATTTAAATCCGATTCTAAATCAACAAAACATTGACACAAAGTCACGCCAAGTCCAGTCTGGTTATAACTAATTTTTCAGTTACTTAACTGAACTGGTTAAAACGAAAAAAAAAAGTGAAATAGAAACAGTTAACAAAAGTATCTAGCGGATAAAAAATGCCACACAAAGCCGAGCAAATGAAAACCTGTTCTAATAGCAAAAACAAAACAAAAACAGCAAAACGAAATTGCAAATAAAATACAAATAATATTATACAATGTGCAGTTGTATAAAAATGCGAATTACAAGTGGGCGAGCGAGAGAGAGGTAGAGCAATAAAAATGTTAGAAAAAAAGAGAGAAATAAAACTAGCAACAAGGTCAGTTGGAAGCGGAAGAAAAAATAGCAAAAGGCGAAAAGCAATAGCAAAATAGCAATAGAAACAAAAACAAAAGCAAACAGAAACGAAAAGCACAAAAATGTGACACACTGAAAGCGAGAACACAACAATTACAAACACACACACAAACATGTGCAAATACTCAGTCAGATGAACGAGAGGCGGGGGAGAGGTAGACAAGTGCAGGCGTAACGTGAATCTAGAACACTTCCTCAATGAGCGAGCGAGACGGCGCCAACAATTAGCGAAAAGCGAATTTGATTACAGTTACAACGGGGCGTATGAGTGACGTACTTGAGAGCGTCGCCGCGCACTCGCCCATCTCGCTCTTTCTCTCGAGCGCTCATCGCATCTGCCCTTGCCGGCAGTACCGTTACGATCGCATTGAGACGGAGGCTGCCTAACGGTAGCGCCACTAGGCCAACACACAATATGTACAATACATATGTACATATACATACATACAAGGTCCCGTTGGTAATCCCAAACTCAAGATTTTGTATTTATGGATATTACTTTACAGAAATGAGAATAGGTTTATGTATGGTTCCTTCATACATACGGAAAATAATTAAGGGATTCTCCGATTTTAGAATTAAGGTTTTTTAGACTTAATCCACAGCATTTGCCGAAGATTTAAAATATTGAAACAATAAAAAGAAACGAAGAATAAAAGTACAGCTAAATATACTTAAAGGACAGAACCATTTGGGAGTTATAGTGGGTTAAACTCAATAAAATCTTTATTTTATAATAATATTTATTTAAATTTTGGTAAAAAATGCATATTTTTGTATTACTTTTTATTTACCTCCCATTGTTGTGTAGATAAATATTTTTCCTGTTACTGTACATTCCTTTTTTAAAGATTTATTAAAGAAATTAGAGCATTAACATGTTTTTCTTTTATGTCTTTGCAGTTTTCATTTATTAAATAGCAGTACAATCCACACACAATGTTTAGCACGTTCTTCATTAATGCTTTTCTTTATTAAATATATATATTTTTTATAATATTCATATACATATACGTATATATTCCATAGTTTTCAATAATTACTGCATTTGTTCTAGTGTCTGGCCCTGCTCTTGAAGTCCGAGACTCTGACATTATTTCTATTCAGATATTTTTTTACATTGACACGTGCCGCTTTGTTTGCGAAGGTTGTCGGGTCTGGGTCTGAGTCAGTTGGTGGAAAGCTTTAAATTTCTTATAGCTTATATTTGTTTGAATATTAGGTGACCATATTTTATAGAAAGCACCGATGGGCACGCAAATACTGAGATTTAAATACGAGTCTTCTATGAAGGTGGCTTTATGAAGGTCGGAAAATACTTCTGAGAGTGATTCATATTTCATAAATCTTTTTTTGTGACCAAAACCCTCGCTTAAGTCGCTTATATAAAACCCATAACCCGAACTTTACTGTACTCAAGGATCATCCCTGGCTAAATTTCATTTCATTGTTTGGCGAACTTTTAATTCCCTCTGAGTCACAAGCAGACACAATGACTTGCCTGTCGTCCCCAATGTTTATGCAAATATCAACACCCTTCCATCGGCCCCCTTGCCCCCCATTGCCACCCTGGAGTTGCCCTAAATTGCACATTTAGGTCATGAACCGGAAACGTCTTAATTACATGGAATAAGTGAAGCTCAAAGTCAATTTAAATGCACCACAAAAGTGAAAAATGCAGAATGAACAAGAAAATCAAAAGTACAAAAAAAAAAACAGGGGAAACAGAGAGGAGTACAAAACAGGCGCAGACAGAAGAGAATTGCATATATAAAAAACTTGAATCGAGAGTTAAATAATTAAGCTGGCCAGCAGAGCAGAACAACAGGAAGGGGCCAGGAAGGGACCTAAGGGAGGGAATCGACGGACAAAGGGCCCGACTGGACTCTTCAAAAAATAAATAAAAAACCAAATTGGAATGAAATCCGTGCAGACAGCGATGGTTAACAAAAAGTGTGATTTCTGATAAATGTAAAAAATTGCAAGTTAAAATCATATTAAAAAGGGTTCTAATAAATACGAGGCCATGTCCTTGATTATTTATTATATTCAGGAGATAACTTGTTGTTTTACAAAATATTTTAAAATATTTATACCACCCTCAATCTTTTTTTCTTAAATCAATTCAAAAATGTTTAAAATTCCTCTGCCTCCTTGCGTATGCCCACTGTACCATCCACAAACCCAGGCTGGAACGATAAATCGGAGACCTTGAACTTTTGGTACCAACAACAGAATGCAGAACAGTTCAAAACGACGAAGAAATGAGCCTGGAAAAAATCAGAACCAAGCTGGCGAAGGAGCTGAAGCAGAAGCAGCGCCATTAAATCAAGCAGACTGTGGGTCCAATGTAGGGCAGACAGAAGAGAGCGGCACCATCCAGAGGGAGTATGTATATATACATACATATATACGTCTGGTTATTAGCAGGATCGGGCAAAAAATAAAACTGGTTGGCAAAAGGGAGCGCGCGAAAAGCGCCCCTTTTCGCCTTTGCCTCTGTCTTCGGCTTCGGCAAGTGCCATTGACCTACAAGCAAAAGTCGTTGGCTTCTTGTGGATCGCGAAGAACGCAAGGAGAGAGAGAGATGGATAGAGAGGGGGTGACAGGAAGAGGGAATAAGAGAGACATTGAGGGAGGGAATACGAGAGGAATAGAAAGAAGGAATAAGAGGGAGAGAGAGGTAGGGAGTAAGAGAGATATAGAGGGAGGCTGCGAAGCAGACAGCACGTGAGACAGGAAAAAGAGAAAAAGTCCACAAGAAAATCTATATTTAAAAATTAAATCTAGAAATAAAATTAAAGAAAGAAATTAATTCTACATTTACAAAATACGATAAAATGGTTTTAAACTTTAAAATCGATTGAATATTTGAAACCAAAAATATTTAGGTGAGAGTTTAAAATCAATTTAATATTTATTTATGTATAGTTATAATTAATAATTAGATAAGAGTTTAAAATCGATTGAATATTTTAAAGTCTCATCCAATTATTTTCACTGTAGGGCATCTTCTAGGGTTGATAGGTAGGTGGGCTTGGCCTTGATATTGTCAACGACATGACTTCACAGAACTACAGCGAACACAAAAACAAAAGCAACAATAAAGAACTCCACGAACATCAACAGAGAATTTAAAAATACAATATCAAAGAAAGAGAGAGAAAGATGGGCCCTAAGGAAGGCGACAGAAAAAGAGAGAGAGCGAGAGAGAAGGCCATAGAGCGTCACGCTTGGGAAGCTTGGGGGCGCTATTTATACCTTTTTTCTCTTTCCCCCCGTGGGTCACCGCCTTTGTGATCCGCTTTTTGTTTATTTGCGCACCTAAAAACGTTCACGGATTCGCCAGGGTTTAGGGGGAGACGGGAGAACCTCTCCTCCCCCCAAAAAACTCCTCCGACTCCACATCAACTCGCTGCGATTCGAATCGCGGCTGTACTCCGGATCTACAATCTGCATTCCCGTCTATAGGGGGATATGTAGCCCAAGTGCAGTGCCCTTGACTTAGGTCAATAACACAGGCGATCGGTTGTTGTGGCCTGGCATTTATGCTGGCTTTGAATGGGATTATGTGGATCTAAGAAAATTTTTGTTAAGTGTATAAATTGTTAAGACTTTAAAATGTTTTTGAAGGAAAGGGATAATTAGGGGGACAATAATACATGTTCAGAAGAACACATACGATCAATAGAGCATCTAAGACAATTTTACTTATTTTTGAAATATAATAAATTGCTTAACTCTTTGAAATCTTCTTTAAATGAGACGGATAATTAGGCAGGATATTAATACAGGTTCCTAATGAAATATAAGACCAAAAGAGCATCTAAGACAATTTCATATAAATCTATAAAGTTGTTAACTCTTTGAAATGGTCTTTAAAGGAGATGGATAATTTGGTGGGGATAATAATAAAAGTTCAAATGGAAATATAAGATCAGAAGACAATTTAAATTAAGTTTATTAACTTTTAATTCCTTAAAATATACCATCAAGAGAGGGATTAAGATAATTTTATTTAAGTTTATACTCGTATATTTAAAATGTTCTGTTGAGAAGGAGGAAAATGAGTCGGGCATTTTGTTACAGGTTCCTAAGAAAATATAAGCTAGAAACATTTACCAATTTAAAAGACAAAAAAGTAATATTTTTGGGAATTTATTAAAATACTTTTTAAGTCTATTTCATTAGATCCTTACAATATAACAGACAAACCCAAGCTAGAAGTTTTAAACAATGTTATTAAATAACAAATATTACTGTAAAACACCTACAAGTTCAATCAAATCTACAATTTTATTAACACACATATATATAGATTCATCCAATTAACCATAAAACCCCTCTCCGGAGACCACATTGATTGACTTTCCTCTCAAAAGATATACATATATACATATATGTATATTCTGCCCGCGGGGACCTCATTAACCCAAACAAATACCGAAAGTAACCGCACACGTTGTCACTTAAATTACTCGAAGCTCGACGACGCCCGCTTATCCTTGGACATGCCATTGCCACTTGACAGTGACCTTACAACCGCCGAATGGCACCACCACCCAATTGGTCAACACACCACCCCAAAAAATTTAGCCACCCAATTTGAGCCACTCCCCCATCCCCCTTAATACCCTTGGTGGGACTGCAACTGCTGCTGCATAACCTTTGCCGTGCATTTGGAGGCGATGCGCATGAACCTGACATTGAACGTGAATGCGATGGCAATGAAATTTTCTTACACACTTCCGAGAGTGAAAGGGAGAGGTGTATATAGGGGAAAAATGGAAAATATAACACCACTCCGCCCCGTTTTTGATGGCATTCTCTGTACATTGTTGCTTTTGCCGGGTCTGCCAGTTAGGGGCTGGGCTTTTGGGGGGTTATAGCGTGGGCACCCGACGTTGTATCGGCGGAGGTCAGGTCAGGGCCAAGGCACTTGACATTTCTATACCCCCGCCATGGGTCTCATAAATATTCAAGTGCAAAATAGTTTTCTTGGCTTTCCACTAGCCATATAAATGTATATATGGGTTAGTGTGTCAGGCAAAAGTTTGATTGGTTATTTCTTATAAACAACATGGATGGCCTGGTTTCAGTCCGTGTCAATGACCCAAAGCATGTAACTTGGTATTTCCAGACAATTAGCTATATTTAATTACAATAACTCGAGTACTTTTGTAGAAATGATAACGTATTTATTTAGGTTAAACAATGAGCTCTTTTATTTGTTTATTGTTTAAGCATGTGTTATCTTTCGATTTTACTGTATTAAGGAATTTTTATTGAATTAATATTTTCCATCTGTATTAAAATAGATATTATATGTTTTAATAGAAAATAATAATATAGTCCTAGGGATTTTGGTTTAGTAAATAAATATTAGTAAGTAAATATATAATACTAAAAAACCCTTATTGCCTTACTTTATCTTTCTATACCCGTTCCCTAGTCAATTTCCTTTTCCCCATTGTCATATCAATAACATTTACCAATTATCCTTTATATCCTCAACCACACAAGTGTAATTTTCCTTCATCATAATCACTCTAAATCACTTATTAGCGGAATTTCCCCTCTGTGGATCAATCAAGCTCCATTAAAAACAATTAATTGGGTATAAAGAAGGGTTCGATCCCCATTTATCCCCATTTCCTTTATTAAATAAAGCTAGGAACGAACGATTATCAAGGCTTTCTTGGTTAAAAATCTGAATGAACTCGAACAAGTGACACAAAAAAAAGTTTTCACTTGCTTAATGCAATTTCTCTTAATAAAACTTTCCCAGAATCGGGCAACTTTATAAAAGTGAGGAAGCTGGAAGAGCAAAAGGCAAGGGCAAAATATGTTTATAACAAAAAAATTAAATTACGTTAGCTACTCTCTCTACACTCATAACACATACACATAACAAAGAAAAAGGGTCCTGCTGAATGCTTTTTCTCCTTTTCTTTGCCTCTCGCATGCTGAATTTTGGCTTTACAACAGTTTGCACTGGAAAATATTTAAAATCTATTTATTTTACATTTATTCTAAGTGAATATTTATTGTTAAGAGAGAGGGAGTTGCTCAAATTAGGTTAAAAAATACAGTAGAATCCGGTTATAACGACTTTCAAGGGACCGACGATTTTACGTCGTTATAACCGGTAGACGCACAAACCGGAGGAGCAAAAAAACATTTTTTTGTTTTTTTTTTTTATGGTTGCCATGTTCGTAATAGCTTTTAAAATAAAACAAATTATTTTTTAAATCAAAACGACAAATTTAATAAATTGCAATTAAAATACATTTTTTACTTGGAAAAAACAGAAATATAACGGGGAATAGGCTATGAGGTCTGTACACCAGAGCGGAAAAAAACATTGGCGAGGTATCAATACATCGACGTTTTTTCTTAAAAACATCGAATCATCGATGTAGGTGACACCGTCGGTTGTAGTTTAAATTTTTTGGCATTATTTCGCTGTTTTTTTTCCGGCACGTCGCAATAACCGGTTGAATTGTCAAAAATCTCGTCGGTATAAGCGGTTCGTCGCTAAAAGCGGAGACGCACTAAGCGGAGGCCCTTTCATATAAGTTTGTATGGGGACCAACCAAGCCATCAAGTTTTCGTCGTAATAACCGGTCGGACGCTATAAGCGGAGTCGTTATAACCGGATTCTACTGTAATTATCTACGAGTTTCTTCTTTAAAATATTACTCATACGCAGTGGTGTCTTTAGTGTAATATTTTGTATTTCTTGTGAGAATTGAGTTTAAAAATATATAGTTTAAAAAAAGTTTTAAATACGCACTGTGGCCTGAACTAATTTGTATATTTTCACAGAAATTCAGGTTTTTTTATTTTTATAATGAAGATCAGATACTTCAGGGTAAACAATATATTTGACATTTAAATTTATGATTTTGTGCCAAATAAATAAAAGGTCAGAAGTATATTACTCATTCGCAGGGTGGACAACAGTTTCAAAACTCTATTTTTAAAGTACGTAATGAATCTTTAAAAAATATAGAATATATAAATTATATAAAATACATAAAATACGAAATATATAAAATACACTCAAAATATAGTTAAAATTAATTACATCTTTTAGGACTCTAATTTTTCTCTGTATATTTCTTCTGCTTCTGCTTGAAATTGACAAGTTCTTGTTCATGGTCAGGGCCGTGCTGTGGGCCCTGTCTGTTTGTATATCTATGTGGTTGTCCGCTTGTGTGTGTGTGGATGGATTTTGTGGACTGCAAGATGGCAATGAAATGTGCATGCGTTGACAACTACACTCACACAGACACACAAACAAGGCCAGAAGGCAGCAACAGCGGTCTGAGCGCGTGTTTGTCGGATTGTATAATGAACGCACAAGGACAAGGATAAGGACGAAAATGCCAGGCTCTCTCTCTCTCTCTCTTTCTCTAGCTTTATCACTCCCCCCTTCGAGTGTGTCCTGTGTGTGATAAGCAATGTCAATGTCAACTTATAATTGCCATTTTGGCTTCAATTACCAACACTCTGGTCGCCAATTTGTAAGGATTTCCTGGCGGTATACTAACCCAATTTTTGCTACCATTGTCTTGCTGGCTTTTTGGCATTCTATCCTGTCCAAATATAACATTTCCCACATCAGTTCTCTTCGTTATTATTTGTTATGCCGAATTTTCGGTTTGGTTTCTTGATGAGAAGCCTTGGCTCACTTCCGTGCCTTGAGTAATTTCCCTGGCATCTTGCCCACTGTGCTGCCCCACCACAAGTCCACTCGCTCAATCATCAATTGTGCTTTGACGTAGCTCCCTGGGTCCCAGGTCTGGGGTCTCTGCATTGACCTCACCCACATTACTGGGTTTCGTAGGAACCCTATAAATATATAGATTTCCCCACGCGTTCTGTAACATTGAAAACGTATATATATATATATGTATTTTCTTTCATACTATATGCAACGTTTCGATATCGGTTAGTCGACCGCCAGTTTCCGCATTAAGTTTTCTAATGAACTTGCTCGACGCACAGGTGGAATTACAGGTGCGCACAGTTTAGAGGAAGCAAAATGGAAATAGGAATACAATTCGAATTTAAATAAATTATTGACAGGTGTTGAGCTATAGGGGAATCGATGGCAAATGAGGAAATAAATTTATTGGTTATTAATGAAGTGATTAATCAGGTGTTATAAATGATAAAATAATAACTGTTGAAACGGTTTCGTTCTTATTTATAATTAAATTTATTGCGAAAAGAAATTAGCGAATAAAAATATAAGCAAATAGAGCAAAGTTGAAGATTATTAAATTGTATTTTAGGTTAGAAATTTCCTGGCTTAACTAAGTGAATGTATTTACTATATATTTAGGTATTTACAAAAATTAATGACATGCTGAAGTTATTATTTATTATAAATAAATATATAAATATATAGTAAAAATATTCAGTTAATTACACGCATTACTCTGTAATATTTTCATTAATAATTTCATAAATGTATATGTATGAAAAATATTACAACGAATTTTAAAAGAGGGTTTAATGTCAGAAGGGTTTTATTTATTTACCATATTTATAAGCTATACTAATATTAAATAGCCTCTTTTTTTATATTAATGATTTCTAAACAATAATCAAGCTTAGGGTATTTAATATATAAGATTTGTTAGCATTAAAACCTATTTTAAAATTCTTTATAATCCTTTCCCTAATATTTATATTAATTTTTATTTATAAACACTACATCGAACAAATTTTCTTTGCCACCTAGCTTTCAAATGATTTAATTAATTAACCATTTAATTTAATAATTAATAATCACGTCTCACCTGAGGACACTTTAAAACCTTAAACTATTTCCCGAACATTATGTGCTCGATAGAAAATCACATTTAGAATAATGCCAGTCACACACTTGAGTGTATAGAACAAAAATTATAATAATAACGAAACAACTACAGAAATAATAAATAAATAAAAGCAGAGAGAGGGAAAGAGGGTGGGAGAGAGAGAGAGTGGGAGAGAGAGGCTGGCCTTGCCTGAGGTCTTGTGTAAGCGACTAAATGGGGACCTACGTAATGTGTGTCACTCGCTACACACACACACACACAGAGGCAGAGAAGGAGGCAAAAAGTAAAATGAAAATAAATTGTGATGGTCAAGGTCGTTGGCATGTGCGCTCTGCGCAATAAACAGAAAAAAACACAAAGTGGCAAAAAACTGTGCAAAGAAATGGGAGAAACGAAATGTGCAAAACAAACAAATAAAAGTTGGTGAAACTCTCGACACGATGTCTGCGAATTAGAAGATATATCCATAGCTATATCCCTCGTTATATATGTATATATAATAAATTGATGTATATAACACATAAATATCTATAATTATTTTGTAATATTTCATGAGCCTTATAATAATCTATGTTAATGTTAATTAATCTATGTTTTTCACCCTCTTTCGTTGCAGGTATGTAAAGAATTACTTCATGTTTCGGCTGTCAGGTCCAATTAAATGTAAGTCACTCTCGGATGCCAGTTAATGCCACTCAATGTCAATTAACTGACAATTTAGCCGGGGCTTACCTTTACCCTCCTGGCCACCAAACCAATTACCGCCCCCACACACACAGAAGGACCTACTCAATGTCCTTGCAGTCCCCATTCTTGTTGTGTTTTTCTTTTTTTTACAATTTTCAGTTTGCAGTCGAAAGCTTTTCGCCTGTGCTGAAGGTTACTTGCGATCAAGGGCGGCTCAATGTCGGATCCTTGGTGCAGGATGTGACTGCAATGCATGGAGAGAAAAAAACATAAGCGGTGTGGAGTAGAAATTAAAATAGTTATCAGTTGGAAAAATTAAAAATTTTATTAAAGAAGTATTAAATGAGATACTGAAAAAGTTTTAAGAGTGTTCCTAGTAGGAAATCTCTGCTGTAAAATAATGTTTCACCATTAATTTTAGTTTGAAATTCACCTAAGAGCAACTCAATCTTTATTGTATACGGAAACCTAATTTATTTACTTATCTACATATTTTCTTTATTAAATAAGTACACAGTCTTTTTCTCGCCTTTGTGTGACCTTCCTTTAAAGCCTTCGTATATTTTCCAACCCCTTTTCCACAACAGCTGTTCGCGGCTTTCTCTCTACCGCTGCAACTGTTGCACTTCCCGGTGGCAACTTGTGGCTTTTCACCTGCAAGGAAACCTGAAGAGCTCTTCTGACTGCACTCTCCCTCTCTCTCTCTCTCTCTCTCTATCTCTCTTTCTGTTTATATTTCTCTATTTTTAGGGTTGCCTGCAATTCGCAAATGATTTTTCTAGTTGCAACTATTTGATAAAGCTTTTAGACGAAACTTTTAGCTGCAAATGCAACCGGAAAAGTGTAAAATGCATTTTACAAAGCTTTCCAGTGCAATGACAGCTTTTGACAATTTTCCTTTAAGGAAAACTTGTGTCTAATGCAAGTTGAAGATGAGGGGAAAAAGCTTTTCTTGAGAAAGAACTAAATGCAGTTTAATTTTTAGATTAATAAAAGGTGGCGCCTTTCTTAATAATAATAATTCTTAATAATTTTTTAGGCTTAAAAGACACATCATTAAATTAATAAAATTATAAAATGATAAATTTTACTGGCCTTTCACAATCCTTTTAAAAATTCAGTATGAAACATTATAAGTAATAGTTGTCTAAGTATAATATTAATAAAGAGTAAAATTTTAATTGTGTAGGAAATTTTTAAAATTTATTTTACCTTATCTAAAACACTTATCCTAAAACATACCTTTTCTTTTTTTAGTTCATTTATACACTTTCTCTTAACAAATTAAAAATTTTACTGACCCCCGCTCTTTTCATAATTTATTTCTGCACTTTTTAGTGGTTTTATTGCCTTTTTTAAATAAATCCCAAACTGAGACCTAAACAAATAACGCCGCAATTGTCTGGATACACAAGCACACACAGCCATTAAGGGCGACCTTAACCTTGAGCAAATGAAACCATTAGTTTGTGTTGTTGTTTATTTTCGGCTGCTTTCCATTTCCATTTTTCTGTTCTCTCCTTTTTTTTGTGGGAATTTGCGGGCAGCAACAAATTTAATTAAGCATTTCACCCCACAGTGAAAGAATATTTGAAATATTTCTGCCGAACTTCTCTTCTTGGCCGTTTTAGCCTCGGGCCTTTACGACCCGAAATGTTTCCTTTCCTTACAGCCATTAAGTTCGGTTTCTGGCGGGGGTGAGTGTGTGTTAACCAAGTTGATTGCCAATAGAGAGAGAGAAAGAGCAGCCTATAAATTTGCCACATAACTCTCACACGCATTAGCACTTTGTCAATGTGCCTGCTGGCCATCTCTATCGCACTTCTGGCCTACCCTCTTTCTCAGCTTTCTCTCCCTCTTTTCTTTCCACTTTTCTATCGCTTTCTGGGACGAAACCCCGGGGCATGTGTCGAATTTCGTGCGGTGGCCTTGACTTTTAGTAACCTTTCGGTTAATTCTAGTGTTATTAATGGGGCAATTCGTGGAAATTGCGCTGCGGCTCTCGGGCTCTTTCCTTTTCTCTTTCTCCTGCTCAGTGTTTCCCTCTCTTTCCCATTGTTAGAAGTCTCTGTTTTCATGGGTTAATTGAATTTGCTGTTCGTATTGACAAGACCGAAAGCTGTTCAGCTTTTTCGCTTTGAAATTATGATAAATGATTTTAAGCCGGCACTCGTGCCGATAAGCGGAAGGTCTGGCCAAAAACTGACAGGATATACAAAAATTCCTTTAGCCCACCTGCAAATAAGGGAAAACTACAGATGCACTGAAACAAAAGTGTGCCCTATAAATAGCTTATTTAAGATATTATTTTTAGGAAGGTTTGCTTATTTTGCCTAGTTGGTAAAAATGTATTTCACCTTCCCTAAAGGCCTGAGTTCTTGCCTAACGCATTGTAATAGTAATTGAAACAAGCTTCAAGCTGTAATAATTTCATACTTTCCAAGTGTTACAAAGCTCTTTCATTGCCTTAATTCATTCCTACTTTTTCCCACTTATTTTTAACATTCATCTTTCTGTGTATTTATTTTCTGAACCACATTTTTTCCCTCTCTGTTCCGTTCGTAAAAGCAAATTCATGGTCAATGTGTCAAACCCCCTTGGGCAAAGTCGGAAGCCCACACATAAGCTGCTGGGTACACAAAGGGGGCAGGAGGAGGGAGGACCTGTCAACGCACCGCCCTTCGTACTTACCACACCGCTTAAGAAGCACCCCCAATGTAACTACATCCCCCAGGAACTCCCCGCAGTCTCAGTCTCAAGTCTGCAGCCTCAAGTTTGAGCCTGTTGTGCTAGGCCTCCTCTCTCTTGGCTTGTGCTAAAAATAACGCATACGCCCCATTGGCCCACTCGGAATTTCCACGAAAGTTCTTATGTCTTCTTAGTCTTTGATTCGCTCTCTCAAATGCAGAATTAAAATCTAAAATTTCTTTTATTTTGGCTTTTGAAAAATGGAAAAGTTTGTGCCCTGCAAATACAAGAGTTTTGAAAAGGGAGAACAAGGAGGAGTAGGAGTAGGCGGACGAAGCAAATTATTGATTCATGCTGAGGGATGTTTAAAGGCAGCTAGGCACAAAAGTAACCTGAAATAAGAGCGTAGGTCCTGGGGGAATAAGCACATGTATTTGTTTTAGCATTTTTCTGGACGTATTTACGCTTTACTTTTTGAGCTTAAAGGAGAGAAAAATTCGTTTTTTTACAGATTCTGGTAGAAGTAAGTCGTTCTTTTGTTTGTAATAAATTACGAAAGGAAGAAATTAATTAGTTTTCCATTTGTTTCAAAACAAATTAATTTTAGCCAAAGCTATTTATAAAATTCGTGTTATTTCAAACTTGTTCATTGAAAGAAACCAAAAGTAAGCCTTAAAATCTAAATACGATAATGTTATTAATTGCAATTAAATTAAATACAAGAGTTTTTATTAACTTCTATTAAATTTTATGAAACTTTCTGATCTTTTTTATATATACCAATCATTTAATCCCTTTTTCTGTCTCAAATACGATTCTTCCTTGGTTTATTTCAGTCTGCTTTCCTCTCTCTCTTTTTCCCCAGAGCCCCGCCCCCAACCTCTCTCTCTTCCACTCAATCGTGACCTAATGACCTAACTGTAGGTTTGCAAGCTTTCGTCGTCGGCCTACTTTGCCAAATGAGAGAAGATACCTAACCTCCCTCACTGTCATCTCTGGGTCACCACCCTGCGAATTCCCACCCCCTCGTACCGTTACACTCAAAAATGTAATTTTCCACACATGTTTTAGCTTATTGAAAGCCAACAATATGCCGCCCCCGCCGCGTGTGTGTGTGTTTATTAACCTCTTAAGTATATTAGTATTTGTAAACCGTTTTGTTTATTTTTCGCTGGCTCACCTAATGCGCATTAACACGAAAATATCAAAGAAAGCCTTTCGTGTGTTTGGCGGACTGCCTCAATACTTCCTTGCAAAAGCTTTTCCGCATAATTTTCTCGCTTCCTTTTCCGAGAGCTTTCCCAATAAAGAAAACACAGCAACAAATGTCGCACGCGCTGCCACCGCAATAAAAGCAACAACAGCCGTGAAAACTGCTGATTAAATATACACCTAATGTCAAGACAGTGCCTACAAACATATGTATGCACTTATATATTGGTATTTATATTACGGTATATAAAAACCAATCCAAAGTGGGTACAGTGGAGACTCGAAAGGAACTGAAGGAGGCTTGAAAGGGGAAGTTGAGAGGTCTTTGGTTGAGTAAATAATTTCCTGTTATAAATTATTAAAAAATAGATAGAATTTATTATCATTCTAATATCATTAGGAAACTATTTATATAAAATAAATATAATTTGTGGTGTATATTTATTTTAAATATCTCCAAACATGAGTTCTTTGTTAAACTCCTTTTTAAATCACAAAGAAAGCTCTTTAAACCCTTTGAAATATTCCAAAAACATAATTTAACTTTTCTTTAAACCCTGCATTCACTGTATGTACAGTAATATTTATGAATTTACATACATCTGCACATAACTGCGTACATGTATAGAATATATGAAAAAACAGACGCAGAAAAAAGAACAAAATGAAAGCAAAAGCAGAGCCCACCCGCAGTCGGCGTCGCTGTCGCAGTCGCTGCTGTGCGCTGCCTTTGTTGTTGGCTGCCAAGTAAATAGGTGAACGACCGTCGATAATGCGCGACCTTCAAAATAATCTGGGCCAAGTGCTGTCCCAGTGAGTGTATCTGTGTGCGAGTCGCCGTGGCAGTGTCTGTGTGTGTGTGCGCCTAGCATTCACGCACTCTCTCCCACTCTCACTCGCACGCTCTCTCCCAGCTGCCTCCAGCCCCCTCTTTGGGGGACCCTCCCTTTTTTGTGTGAATTATTTTTTTATTGCTGCTTCTATTGTTGTCTGCAGATTGGGGAATACAAAAAAAAATATATATATTTATGCGCTTCCTATCACAACTTATTGCGTTGAATAAATCCCATTTAAAATTGGAATAAAAGACTTAAGATATTATTAAATTTACCTAAACGATTCATAATTATTTATGGATGTGAATTGACAGGATATAAGCTTTATTTTTTAGCTAGATTGTTATAAAAATAGCAAGAGACTTTGAAATCATTTAAGAATGGGTTCAAAAGTATGCTATGAAATGTATCGAAAGCAAAACAATAATAAATCGCTATATTTTTTGTTACCATTTATTATATTTTATTAATATTATTATTTATTTAATTTATATACATTATTTACAAAATTGAGTTTTTTTAAGCCATTTAATTAACAGTACAGAAATAAATTAGTATCAGAAAATAATAAGGACATTTTTTTAAAGAATTTTTACTAGTGCTAAAAATAAAAATGCCAATATCGAGATTACTTGACGTCACTAAAAACGATGTACATTTGAAATTAATTTAATTTATGTTTAAAAATATGCTAACAAAAGTATTAAAGCTTACATAAAATATTTACAACGAATTAAGGATCTTCTTATTTTATAGCATACCTTCTAGAATTCTTTTAATAGATTTGAACTCTATTCTATTCTCTCAATATTTACTTAGACATTTCTCTGGCATCTCTGCACAGCTTTTGGCCAGCTGCAGAAAATTCTGTAGCTTTTCCCATTTAAAAGCCCAGCTCAGTAGCTTTTCCACTTAGCTTTCAACGCACTTTTCGTGACGTTCCATTTGAAGGGCCAAAGTCGTTGCACTCTATCCAGGACAATGACACGGCACACTTACACCAGCCAAACTTGCACACACATATACAAAGACCAATACAAATGCCTAACTACATATACATAAGTACCGTTAGGCCATTAGCCAAGGAATTCCAATTCGATTGCCGTAATTTTTGGCTTAATTAAAATTTCCAAATTGTTTTTGGTTGAGTATAAACCTCTTCTCTCGTTTATTTTTATTTTAAAATTTTAAGAGGTTGCAAGGTTGTCAAAGGGGGAGGTGGTCTACATTTGGAGGCGCCCTCTGTTCCATTTTCATGGAGTCGAATCGCGCCAGGGGTGAGCTGAGGTCATGTCCTTGGACGAATTTCCACGAGAGTTGAATAGACATTGAAGGTTATCCACAATATAAGTGTATGTGTATGTATATTCCTAGGAAAGTTTGGTAAGCCACGTCAGCGGATCAAGCCAGGCTTGAGTATATACATATATCTTTTTTATAATCAGATATATATAAAGAAAATCAAAGAAAGCATAAAATAAACGTATTCTTCAATCTATCTTAGATGATTTGTATTTATTTTTTAAATGTTAAAATTGGTTAGAATTAGAGTAAGTTAAGGTTAAACAAAGGTAACTGATAGCTTACAGAAAGCCAGTTTTAGTAAGGTTATTCCTTTTCCCTTTTCTTTATCCCTTAAAAAAAGGTTTTATATTTCTCTAGCATCTTAATTGAATTGTTTTACCTTTTCAAAATAGATTTTGTAATAATGAAAATAAATTTAAATACAAATACCCATATCAAAAATTTATTACCCACTTAATTAATTATCCAAACTGATTTGTGGGGTTCCCTTTAAAAATACTTTTACTCTCTTTTAACCTTTTCTTCATAATAACCTCTGGTGATTTTATAGAGGCTATAACCTTGTATATTCTAACAGCATAAAAGTGTCTCTATTAACTTGGCCCATTCCCCCTGCCTGGTTTTTCAGTTTCCAGCTCTCTCAGCGGTGTGTTTGCCTAATCGAATCAGCGGCGAATTTGCTGGTGGGTTAAGTGCTTTTTATTTTCACACCGTTTGGCGTCTAACACGTTTAATGGAGCACTGGTAGAAACAGCACAATTCAGGCAATACCATAAAAAAATACACAAACAAAAATTGGTCAAGCACTTCTGAATAATTAAGATTAATTAGGATCGGTATTGATACCAAAATATAAGAAAAATGTTGAATTTAATAGCCTAAATATAAAAAAGAGTGATTTAAAACTTAATTAAATTAACCTTATAGGAAAACAATAAATAATTAAAAACTTACAATTAGCATTTTTAAATAATTTTAGTTAAAATTTTTAATAAAAATAAAAATATGATGAATTTGAATAAATATTTTTGAAATAAAAGGTCAAAGAATATTGACTGCAGGTTGATTTTCCTAAAAAAAAAACAATTTTAAAGTAATTTTAGAAAATGTTTAGTACTTCTTAAACTTTTCGTTTATTTTCCGCATATATAACTTCAAAAATTAATTGAAATATTAAGGTTACCCCATTTTTCTTCGAGTGCCTCAGCCCAAATGTTTCAACCCACACCCAGTTTTTAGCTGCTGGGCGCCGAATGCAACGCCAACTGACCCTGAACTCGTGCAACGACACAGAGCTGCTGCTCGGGATTGTGCAACATGGCAGCCGAATCCAAGTCCAAATCTGAATCCGAATCCGAATCGAGGGCAGACCCAGAGGCACGGCCAACCTCTCAGTGGGCGGAGATGCCCATTCCCCCAGTCGCTAATTTTACGTGGGAAGTTTGCTGCTGCCGCTACTTGCAACAGCAATGAAAAGTTCAAATGCGTTCGCTGACATTTTGCCACAGTGCGACATTGGGCTCTTTGGGGTGTAGAGGGTGTAGGGGATGTAGAGGGCGCAGGGAGTGTAGAGGCAGGGTGCTTAGTTGTTGCCACTGGCCAGGACAATCCCAATGTAGCTCAAGGATTCTGTTGCCACAGACGTGGACTTACCTAACAGCACAGAACACCAAGTCAAGGGGTTCTTGGGTTTTGTCTCGAATGGAAGAGATTGCTTATAGTTTGATGTTGTGTTATTATTATTGATATTATTATATATATTTTATATGTTATATAAAGTTGTTTTTAGTTAACAAAAACAAAATTTCATTAACTTTTCTTGTTAGTAAGTGCAGCTTCTTCTTAATTTCTATAATTTCCCTAAAAAATGTAGACCCGAAGCCTTTCTCAATCCTCGTGTTTTTCCCTCGTCTCACTTTTCGTCACTTAGTCCTTGAATCATTTTTTTGGTGCCATTGGCATTTTCACAGTTCATTTAACTTTGGCCCGCTCTGCTTTTGGGCCTCGCTGCTTGTGTTGGCTTTGTTGCTTTTGTTTTTCTTGGCTATTGGGCTCTCAGCTAGCAGGACATGGCTCTTGGAGCTTCTGTTGCCACGCGGAGAGGCCCTTGGAATGTTTTTTTATATATTTGGTTAGCTGAGCTCCTTATTTCCATCGTTCGTTTTATTTTTTGGCCGCCACAAGCTGATAGTTTCCCATTTGTTTGAATGTTTTGGCTTTAACCTGATGCCAATCATTTTTGTCTGGGACAAAAATGAGAACTTCAACTTGGAGACGAGTTTTGAGAGGAAAGAAATATGTGTAGGCATAAATTAAGAAATATTATTTATTAAATAATGTAGTTTCAGGACTTGTAAATATTTTTTTAGGCACAATAACTGTAATTACCTAAAAGATATGCATAACACTTTAGAATTTTTTTAATTACGTTTTTTTTAGTACTACAATAAATACTTATATTGTTTGTAATGTGTGTATATTATTAAAAAAGATAACTATTAAATTAATTAATTTTAAAACAAAAATTGATACAAAATTTAAACTCCTTCCCAAAATATTAAAGAATACAGGCTCAAATTAGCTGTGTGTAATTAAATATTATTATATTAAATACAACCTTTAATTCTAATTGAACACAAAAAATTATTTAAATTTGAAATCCCAGCGCTCAGACAAAGCTTTCCCCAGTGAGAACCCCTTGCAAGCAGTGCAAAGCTGCCGGCAAGCAGTTCGCTGTCCGCCTCCCCAACAAAAACAGCAAAAACAAAAGCAGAAACAAAAGCAAAAGCAAGAACAACAACGAGGCAACGGCGAACAGCTGATAGAAACTTTTGCCAGGCGATTTGTTGTTGTTTTTGGGTCAGCTTCTGGCATTTCGGCTTTGGCGCCGCGCGTTTCTTGTTTTGCTTATTATTCAGCGTTCTTCGCTCGCAGCGCGAATACCGAACAAACTCTGAACACTGGAGAAGACTGTGTGCCCGGCGCTCAAAAAAACCCCAAGCCGATTGTCGTAATTTTCACGTGAATTCTGAAAAGCCAAAACACAAAATAACACAAATCAAAAAAGATATATACAAATATCTACTTTTTGAGTATTCCTAAAAGTGTCATCAAAATAAAATTAAAATTAAATAAATAAGAAATTAAATAAAATAATTAAATATTAAATGTTATAGTTAACAATGAGCAAACAAATTGTGGCATTTATTAGATGAAAATGCATAAGGACCTGGCCAAAAATAAAACACGTAAAAAATCCTCAAACATCGTCGCTGCTGCTGTTGCTATCTTGTGATATTTCCCGTGTGCACACAAATATTTAATAGTTAAATGCAAACAAATTAATTAACTAAAGAACTGAAGCCATAGCTATAGAATAGTTAGCTCAAAAACAAATTCAAAACACTCACAAAAGGTGCCATACAAAAGAAAAGCCTTAAGTAAATAATATTAAGCAAATATTCATATATAGAACAAGCTCTTGTACAAATCTTAGCAAATCTATAGATCAATCAATCAAATTCCAATCAAATCAAACCGTAAAGTTGCATTAGTCCATTTTCAAGTCGAGGTCCCAGCTTCAAGCCAGAATAATGACAGTCGGCAGTCGGGAGGATCTGTTTGCCCAGGCGAAGCATATAGACGATACGGAACGTCTGATTGGACGTGTCTTAGCTGGTGAGTGAGTGAATCATTTTTAGGGAAATACATACTATATAAGAGGTTCTAGATATAAAGAAACAACTTCACATGAAAGGGAAATGGGAAAGGCAAGCTTAAGATTTTGTATGCATAATAATATTTTTTTAATTGGTTCTTAAGTCGGATCATTATTTAATTAGATGCATTAAATTAAAATAAAAAGAAACAAATTCAAAAAACTAGTTTTTATAAAGTTTTCAAAATTTGTCTAAAAGTAGGCGATGCAATATTTAGTTACCAAATTCCGGGAAAATTTGATTTTTAACGATTTACAATTTTGCATTTCTTTAAAAAATAGCATTTAATTTGTTCATCAACTCCGAATATAAACAAATTTCAGCTTAAATTATAACATAAATTTTCTAGAAAAAAGCTTATATTTTTTTATATTTAAATAAATATCTAATAGTGATAAAAAATATTGATCATGTAACTTTTCCTTCACAAAAAAAATTAAATTGAAGACAAAAATATGTTTAAATTCTTTATTTTAACTTCTTTGTTATTAAAATAATCATTTCCTAAAGAAAAAACAGCTAAAACGTATGCAATCATTAAGTAATTAAATATATTATTTAAGGGAGAATTTATACATTAGTGTTAGCTCTCTTGTTTTATTATAAACAAAATATCTAAACCAATAAAATGTAAGCAACTTTGAAGAAGTACTTCTTAAGAAATATTATTTATAATGATAATTATTAATCCTTAATTATAATTAATGCTTTCTTCCAATTCTGATGAATTCTTTCCAATTTTGCACTTGCCCTATCCTCCACCCACGCTCGTGTTTTCTTTACCCGCAAGCGCCGCACAAATTTCCCCGTCTCCGGCAAAAGTGATTTCACTTTCTATCTCTTCTATTGGCTCCATGTACTGCGTGTGTATTTTTGGCGCTTCCTCGTCGGTCGTTGAACTCATTAACCTAAATTTTTCCTTCTTGTGCAAAAACAAGAGGCAAACGCAACAAGCCCCAGCTCTAGGCAAAGCAAAAAAATTAGGGGGGCGGCGGAACGTGACGATAGCAAGAATTTTGTATTGGCGTATCTGTGTTTTTGTGTTATCTCCGAGGAGGGATTTCTTGGTCGCCGTTAGGCAATAAGAATTTTATTGAGGGGACATATCCTGTGACTGTGTCTGTCCCTGTGCAGTTAATCTTTTATAGATGTGCAAATTATGATTAATATGTGCCGCATAATTGAATTAAATATTCATGCTTAGCTCACAAAGTGGGAGGCAGGAGTGAGGAGGCTTCATCGTTTATGCGAAGCATATTTTTGAAAAATTTTAACTGATAAATGTACATATATAATTATATTGACATTTTCAACATATTTAGGTAAACAAATAATAAGTAAAGGACAATATTTGAAAGGGTTTTATTGAAATCTTTTATTATTAATATTTGTTTAAGATTTAACATATTTATTTTTAGCTTAATTTAGCTATTACAAAATTACATTATTAATTTTAGGGTTTAATCTATTTAATTGGAATAAATTTTATTTATATCTTTTAAAATCTGTAACTAAACTGTTTAAAAATATTAATTTTTGAATAAAAAGTTTATTTTTATTACAAAACATATTATATACTCAAACCATTAAACGAATTTCTCAAATAAAATAGTTTTTATAATGATAAAAATCCTTTAAACAATTAATTTTTAAGATAATCGGATTACAATATCTTAATTTGAATATATAGCTTGCTCTGAAGTCTTGAACAAATAAATAAAATATATTTGATGAAGTATTTAATTTATATATTTTATTTGTAGTATTTATGAACATTTAATTGATATACCGATTACGTCCTGATATCAATATTTGTAGTTTTTATAATTTAAAATATAACACACTTTTAATTGGTTTATTGGATACTTCATATTTCCTTTTCCTCTTTTTTTACTCTAATTTTCTGTTTAAACTATTTTTTATCTTGGACTTTTTTGACGGGCAGCGTTATCTTGAGGCTCGGCAGGCAAGCTTCGGGTGCGAGAGAGCGGGAGCCCGAATCTAAGCACCAATCAAACCAGAGCCGAAGGCAGAACCGCCAGCCGAAGGCAGAACCGCCAGCCGAAGGCAGTCGAAGTGGGAACGAAAGTAAAAGCACGAACGGCACTATCAGCAGCAGCCGTTGTTGCTGTTGTAAAATCTAGGCCAGGGACTCGTGCGGTCGTTGAACTTGGCCAAATGTGCGGGACGAATATTTCGGTTGCTTGGTGAAAGGGGGTTTCACAGTGGAGGTTGAGATATTAGGAACTGAAAAGAAAAATTAATAATGATTTAAAATATATATTTTTATGCTGTGGAATATTAATATTTAAGTGGAGACTTATTAAATAGTTCATTTGTAATATTGTTTATTTATTATTATTATATAAATTTAAAAAAAAAGTACTCAAAACGGTATTCCCTTTAAATATCCATAATAATATAAAACATACGTTTTTAAATTCAATAGAAAAAATAAATTAAAGATTAAAAAGAAGGAAATACTCCCCTTTAAATATCAAACTATCTTTCGAAGCTTATTATATAGCCGGTCAGAGTGCTCTTTTAATTAAATAAAATCGTTTATAAATATTAGTAAAAATATCTAAAAAAAAACATATACCTTTAAAATCTTATCCAACTTTGTTGTTGCTTTTTATTCAATAATTATACTTTGTATAATTATTATTTTCCCCTATTTTTACTAACTTTAAGTACTATTTTTGCGACCCCATCTGTACACCGCAATGATTATGTTGAGAGCGCGATGAAAGTGAATTTCGCTTTCAATTGATAGCGTTAATAGATGGCACAACGTTAGGGCCATGGAATTCCGTTTTTTTAGCCTCCTCTAGTTAATTCTTGTTCATACTTATGTTTTTGTTTTTTTTTTGTAGCTGTGGCAAGTGACGTGTTTTCGGTCACACACTCATTACACTCACATGCACGTGCCCCAAGTATTTGGGGCATTTGTTGACATTTTGTGGCATTTACTCTGTTGTATTTATATTTTTTCCGCTCCTTTGCTGTTTGTCTGTTGCCAGTTAGAGATTTATGGCCGACAATATTAGGTTTTTGCGTTTGAACAAAATGCTTTGGTGTCGTTTTTCTATTTTTTGTGGATAAATGGGTTTGTCGGTTGTCAGATATATTTGTGGGAATTCTATTAATTTGTGAACCTTTCAGAATTTTTTAGAAAATAAATGAGGAGTAATTGTAAAAGTTGTTATGAAAATATAACAAATTATAATACTATTTGAAATATTTAAAAGTAGAAATAGAATAATTGGCAAATAAAAATCATCTAAAATAATATTAAAAGTATAAGAAAAAAGGTTAAAAGTTTACTTTTTACGCTAGTGAATGATCCTGTAAAATATTTTACCAAGGAATGACATAAGAAACAATAAATATTATAGTTCAAGAACTTAAATGTTTCCTTCATACTTCAGATACCGATTAAACTTTATTATTTCGATTGTTTTCTCTAATTATATTTGCTGTCAAGGCATTATTTATGGATTTTACTGGTCATCCATCATTATTTATCGAATTGATGTTATATTTTCTAAATATTTACATGACATATTTGCCAGGCTTTACTCATATCTAGGCCTTACTTTTGTAGCAGCTTTTCAGCTTTTCTGAAACTATTTTCTTTATTATTTTCTATTCATATAGATATATTTTTTTATTTTTTGCAAATTGTCCAAGACTTTTTTTGCTGGCAAGGCGATTAGATAAGCGAACCCGCAGTTGACGGCATTATAAAAGAAGCCGATAGCTGCGCTGTTAATTTTGGCCTTAATTAAGAGGCTATTCTCTTTCTATATTTTTTTTGCAAATAGATTCTTTTCTCCTAACTACTTGAAAGTGCCGAAAAAGTTAAGAGAGAGTTGGTTGGATTTTTAGACAATTTAATTTTGTCTTAAGGGTCCTTTTTTTCCAAGCCCTGCCACCTTAGTTAAGTTGAAGGAAACCACATCTCGGTTTTCCTCTATTATCCAGTCAACTTCCTCTGCCTCTCTCTCTTGATGATTTCCCCTATTTTCCTCTCTGATTTCTAGCTTATCGCACTCCCTCTCCCCCTCTCTCAATTTTTTTTTTTTGCGTTTCTCTCCGGGGTTCTAGGCATTGTGGCTTTGGCCTTGGAATTGCCAGGGCGTTCATTGACCTGCCGCAGCTCGGGTTTGTTTTTTCATTGCTGCCTCCTATCTCTGCGATAGGTATTGGTGTGTGTGTGTGCGATTGTTGTGCGACCGTGTGTGTATTTATTTCTATTATCGCCGTAGTCGATGTACGCGACGATATGATGCCAGCCATATGACCTAATAAAATTTTTTTCTTCTGTTTTGCTTTGCTAACATTTGCGTTTTGCTAGGAGGGGGGGCAGAGCTATAAGGGGAATGCCAGGGGGTGTAAAATAAGGGGGGAGGTTTCGATTTCAATTTCAGAAATTCATTCGTTTTGGCCACAGTGCGTATACGTAATCAGGATCAACGCTGTCATGTTTTAAATAAACATTTAAATAAAAACGCATGAATTTGTAGTTGCCTTTGTTTATTTACTTATTTAGGATTAAAAAAAGATGCAGAGTGATATATTTTATTTTAAAATTATAAAACTATTAACTAAAATTAAGGTTTAAGTATTTAAAACAGTTAATATATTAACTCAAAATAAAGTATAAATAAAAGATATAAAAAAATTAAAAAGAAATAAAAAATAAAAATATAAAATATAGTTTTATATATAATTATTTTACATTCAGTGTGCAGATTTTTAAAGCAAATAAAAACTAGCACAGAAAAGCTGACCGAATTAAAATTATTCCATTTTAGGCCAAGTTTTCAAAGATTTTCATAAAAAATAACAGTATACAAACTTCTTCTACCCGAAGTTAGCTTCCCTTCTGGAACTCCTTTCATTTCTTAATTGTTACCCCTCAAAATGGTCTCATTAATAACATTCTAAATACATTTAAATTAAAGCCCAACCAAACTGCATTTGCTTCACTGGTGCATCCTTTCAAACTGCATTTGTTTACGTCGCCTGAGAAATCGCATTTGCCTGTCAAAGCCAGCAGACATATCAACATTCTCGCTGCTGACACAGACAGCCAGCGGCGGGCGAGCGAGTGGGACAGAAACTCATATTACTCATACGCAACGTGGCCGTCATAGAGAGGGAGCCAGCGAGAGCGGGAGAGCTAGAGAACATAACGTCAAAATCACGCTCGGCGACTGCAGTTTTTCTGGGGTAAATGCATCAGTCGCTTTGGGCCAATGTCCGACCTTCAAATTGGCCCGGTTCTGGGGCCCAAACGAGGGGCTCCGCCGCAGCATGGAAGCTGCCAGCGTCAGTCGCCTTGATTCGCTCCTGGTCGAGTTGGATTGGTTATATATACACTTATATATATAGTATGCCCCTGAATGAAAATTTGCTTAACTGTTTTATCGCCATACTGGGCCAAGAGTGAGCGGATGATGGCTTAAAAAGTTGGCTATATGCAGCTTGCCACAGCGAAGGCTGCAAATGTTGGAAAATGCTTGATTTATGCCTTGGCTGCATTGAAGATCAAAGATTAATTGGTTTGGAAAAGGTTTGGGGGGCGCAGAAGTAAATGCTACTCTAAGCGGGGTTTTCATTGTTAAAAATATACACCAAAATAAATATCAAGAAATGTATGCCAAAAAGTAGGCAATGATATTTTTGAAATGAAGTTTTCTAAGACATTTTGATGGGAGAAAAAACTTGCAAAAGTAATGCATTGGAAGGATTTTTGTTTGATTTAATTTATGAATATTTCTTAAGTATTTCTGTATTTAAATCGACATATAATTCCTAGTTTAAGTAAGGGGTTTTATAGTCTGTATAATTTGGGGTTTATTTTCTGCTATTTTTAGACAAAATTATAACATGTTTTCTTAGCTCTGAAACCCCTGTTAGCATAGCTATTTCTCTTATATCTAATAACTCATAGTTTATATATAAAAACAAATAAGCTTTCAATTACTTATCAAATATTTTTTCTCCTTTCAGGTAAGTCAATTGCAATCGATCAATTCCCGCCACGTAAGTCTTAGTTAATTAGCTAAGCGAAATCAAAAATCTGAAACTCAATCTCAAGCTCACGATATCGAATGTCATTAAAGGTTTTTCACCTGGTCAAAGCATTTCTAGTGGGCCAGCAGCCTTGCCACCTTGCTTGAAACTGAGTCAAATAACTCATAAAAATAAATGTGAATGCTAGGCGAATGCAAATTGAATCGAGAGAGCGCACAGTAGGGCCTTAGATACTTTTGCTATACAAAAATCATAACTCTTGAACCAGTTGAGATATTTTCATAATTTTTTTTTTAAATGAAAGGTATTTTTAGTACCTTTCGATTGAGTAGTCATACTATATGGTGTGATAAACAGTACATTTTATATTCGAAAATTAATGTTTTTTGAGGCAGTTTTCTTAATTTTTTTCCATTTTTTGAAATATACTTTTGGTTTTTTTCTCTGAAAATGCTAATATGGAGCATATTTAATGTTTTAAAAACAAAATAAACATATATTTTCAAGAATAAAAAAAAATTTTTTTTTATATTTCAAATTTCTTCATTTTTGATAAATTTTCAATCATTTATGCACTTTTTGTTCAAAGTAATCAATTAATTTTACATCATTTAATATTTTTGAAGAATATTTAATCATTATAAATTCATTTCAAGTCATTTAGTGTCCTTACAAAGTCAGGAATCGAAAAACAAGCCGCCAATACAGGAAAAAATGAATGCCCGCCATACAATTTCGTACTGCGCTTGTAGGAGAATTTGCTCGAAACCGCGCGTTTTTTACGCTGAGTTGAAAGTATCTTTTGCCTTGGAATTTCTTAGGGGCAGGTTGGGGCAGACGATCTCTTTTGAATATTATAAAGAACATATTCAGGAACAACACCTCATATGCCAAACCCATAAGTCGGCGTAAGTTCGATTTTTTTTTTTCCATCAAAGTTGAAAAATAGGTGAAAATTAGTACCTCTGTAAAACAGGTATGCCTGCACGTGCAAACAATATTATAATTTCATTCTACCTTGGTTTTACCGAGATTTGATGACCCTTTCGATAGAGACCATAACCATGCCGGTCGGTTACATATTTTACTTAAAAATCGACCGCAAAGTCAGAATTTTTCTAAAAAACGAACTCCTTTTTTTGCAACC
>VNJV01009283.1:0-17309 GCA_008042635.1 Drosophila nikananu | reverse complement strand
CCCAAACTAAAAACCTTAATACTAACCCACTTAGTACGCATGCAGGCAAACAATCCGGCAGCACGCCAGTAGTCACTTCCTCGTACACCTTTCCTATTATTTCACATTTTCGCGCCCACTAACACCTAACACGAACAGGCACGTGCTTGGTGTCATACGGGCCACTTGAATGTACTGACCTTAGTGCATCAACGTCCAGATAGAATTTTTACAATATTTGAATACAATTTGAGATATGGCCATTTTGTATTATTCTTGAATTTCGGTTTTAATTTGATCAAAATCGGACAACTAGATCATATAGCTGTCATAGGACCGATCAAAAAATTTTGATAAAAAAATCTAACTAAGCCAATTTTTCACATATTTTCATAAAATTTGAGACATAGACATGTTGTATTATTCCAGAATTTCGGTTTTAATTTTATTCAAATCCGACCACTATATCATATAGCAGCCATAGGAATATAGGAATTCTTTTAGTTCCTTCGCAACATTTTTCACTCGCAACATTTCTCGTTCGCAACATTTTTCTTTCGCAAGATTTATCTTATGTCAGTATCCGAGAAAACGATTAATTCAGACTTCTTATTTTTCTTATTTTTCTTACTTACTGCAAGGGTATTTAAAATTCGGCATGCCGAAGTTAGTTTCCTTTCTTGTTTTCATTTGATAGCGTTGAATTTGTTACTTTCCCAAGTAAAATCCGCTGAAGACATATAAATATCCCTAGAGACCCTCTCCAGGGAATTACTAGATGCGCAACGCACAGCATGCCTAAGATCTAAAGCCAGAAAGAGGACCAAGCCACCCTGGTGGAATAGTAATCTTTCGCTTCTACGCAAGTCTGCGAGAACGCAGACGAACTTGCAAAGTAAGGCGTCGGACTTGCGAATGAAAACATATAACGCTCCAAAGTGAACTGCAGAGACGGGCAGGCACACGAGCTAAGAACAGATGGAGGAGCTTTCACAACCTGTAAAACATCAAAAATCTTGTGCAAAGAGCGCAACGAAAAACTCAGCCACTACGTGATGCATCTTCCAAGGAAAGACTGGAGACTGCTAGTGGGAATTCTCACTGCCGAGCTGCGGCACTTGCAGTCAAGCTAGGCATTACCGACAACGCCAAATGTCGGAAATGTGATGAATCCGAGGCAACCGAAACGTTGGAGCATCTCATTTGTAAATGTCCGGCCCTAACAAGGGCAAGAATAAAATACCTAGGTGCTCCGGTTCTGGCATCGCTAGAAGATGCCTGCAGGAAGAAGCCAGGCGAACTACTTGCCTTCGCGAAAAACACATCGATTCTTGAAGATTTTGAAAACCGCTTAAACACTCTCTAGGTCCATACAGAAACTATTAGACAGCTAAGCGCCAAATTGGCATAAGCGCTGCCCGCGAGGTCCTTCCTAACCTAACCTAACCTAACTTATATGAAAGGTAATTTTAGTAAATTTGGATTAAGTGGTCATACTATATGTTGTGATTAATAAGAGATTTTATACTCGAAAATTAATGTTTTTTGAGGCAGTTGTCCCAATTTTTATCCAATTTCGAAATATACTTTTCGTTTGTTTTCTCTGAAATGCTAATGGTGCATGTTTAAAGTTTTAAAAACAAAACCAACAACGATTCCTTCTTTTTCACAAATTTTTAATTATTTATGCACTTTTTGTTCCAAATAATTATTCAATTTTACATCACATAATATTTTTGAAGAATATTTAATCATTATACATTAATTTGAAATTAATAAGTGTCTTTACAAAGCACACTGGGCTCAATGGCCGATATTTTGGCATGAAGTCGAAAATTTCATGGAAACAAAACTCATTTTGATAATACACCTTTAAACTATATAGTCTATATACAAAAAATCGAATAAAATTGTCGATTTTTCGGCAGCCCTGAAATTGTTATCGATCATCAAAGTCAGCTGTTGAGTAAAGTGATTGTTGTGAAAAAATTTGCGACAAATTTATGTGAACTTTGTGGACTTGCACTTTTTTTCAATTTGCACAATTATTTATTGTAAATAATGGATATTGAAGGCCAGGGTATGTAGAATGTATAAATGAAAGTGTTTTGTTATAATGTTTAGTATGTGTGTATTAATGTTTGCTATTTTGTGTTGTCCATGTACAAAGAAAACTTAACCAAAGTGCTCGTCTTCTATAGAGTAGAACTTTTTTGGATTTAACGGGATTCAATTATAATGTATGTAGGTTAAAATGAACTTCACTATGTATACAGCTATGGGCGGATAATTGGCACAAAAAAATTTACGTATAAAAAACAATTTATTTTATTAAATGTTGATGAAAAGAAACAAACTGAAATGACATTTTTAAGCCTATGCTGTAGGCTCTTAAATAAGAAAGAAAAATTTCAAATTAACATTAAATTATAAAAGATATTTTCAAAATAATCAAAAAATCAAAAGTTGAATGCTCATATAATTGGCACAGATTCATAACTAATACAGATTCAAAACTATTATTATTTTGAATTGGTAATTTGTTCCTGGTATTAGTACTTTTTACTGTAACCATTATTTCGGAGTACTGCTTCACATCTGCTGCTCATACTCTCCACCAGCTTTTGGCACCGATCCTCGGGGATAGAATTCCAGGCTTCTTGAACACCCTCCCACAAATCATCAAAATTTTTTATTTTTTTTTTTTTTTAAATGGCCACTTTTACATCGTTCCAAAGGTTTTCGATTGGGTTCAAGTCTGGACTTTGTGCTGGTCAATCTAAAACAGCGATGCCCAGGCCCTATGCGCGGCGCATAGGAAATTTCTCTGCCCAAGCTCTGCCGGCACACGTACGAGTGTACATGTTCGTGAGACTTCGGCATCGCTGTTCGGGACCCGAACCCGAACTTCGGGTTGTGCTTTTTCTTCGTCTCCTTTACTTCGACCATGATGTAATAACTACAAGGTGATCTCGTTAGAAAAAGCTCAGGCTTACGGGCAAAAAAACACTCCAAATAGCTTTTTCTGTCAGTTTGTTTTGAGTCATGATGAGTTTAACCCTTAGTCTAGCTGTGTGTACATTTACAACCCACTGCTGAAACATAAGCTAAAATGCTATTAATAATAATAATAATTAATAACTGCAACATTTTTATTAATAGGCAAGCAAATAGCTCTGATGGTGGAAACTTATGTGTTTCCGAAATATGTTAGAAAATTTAATAATTTTGGGATTATATTTTGATTTTTAATAATTTTTGACCTTAAGTCGGCAAAAACAAATTTTGAATGCTCAGGAAGACCGCAAAAACCAAGAAAAGATACTGAATAAAAAAATAAGCAAAATAAAAACAGTTTTCGTTATAATTCTTTTCAAAGTTTTATTTTTAACAATTTTGACAGAACGACATGTTTTATGCACGCACCAGGGTTAACAAATAAAATAAAAATTAGTGCTCACACAACCCGTCACCTGTCAAAATTAGAGTGAGACTGACCCCGTAAGCCTAGAGCTCACTCGAGCTTTTTCTAACGAGACCACCTTGTAGTTATTACATCATGACTTCGACAATGCAAAACGAATCAGTTGCTATCAGACAGTCGAATGAGCAAGACCTCGCTACGCAATTTTTTATAGACACTGAGAAAAAATGTTTAACAAAAAATGGGAAGAACAATTTTTTGTTATTGAAAATGTATTATTTGTCATTACATTTTCCATTGATGTCATCATCATGACATTGAACGGCATTATTTAAGAAATCATTCCAGCTTTATTAATATTAAGGGTGTTGATCGCACAAGAAAAATTTATGAATTACAGGCTTTTATTTTTCTTAACTTTTCACTAATTAGTTTTGTTTTTTTTTTTTAATTTATTTTTTTTAGTTCAATATAATTTTTTTTCCAACTCACTAAACTTTTTCGTTCAGTGTAAAGCAAGAAAACGAAACACACTTCGTGCTTGCTTGTGACGGTAACACCACACACGCGCAATTTTAAAAATGCAAAAGTATGCGTGGGCACCACTGATCTAAAACCTTTATTTTATCCTCCAGCAACCATTTCTTCACAATTTTTGAGGAATGCTTTGGGTCGTTATCATGCATAAATGTCCACTTAACAGGCATGTTTTCATATGCATATGGCTCCATTGTGTTTCTTAAAATATTTAAATATTGGAATCGATATATTATTCCATTGATTCGGAAGATCGGAGCCACACCGTGCCAGGAAAATGCTCCCCAACAATGTATACTGCCTCCTTCATGCTTTATGGACTTCATTGTGTACTTTGGATTGAGAGCTTGACCTTTTGGACGACGCACAATTGTTTTTCCATCGGGTCCCATCCTATTTATTTTTGTTTCGTCGCTCCACAATACGTTCCTCCAAAATAACGGATCTTTGTCCTTGTTGGTCTTAGTAAACTGCAAGCGTTTTGCAATATTTTTCTTTGAAAGCAGTGGTTTTCGTCTGCTGTAGCGTCCAAAGAGCGAGGCTTAATTTAATCTTCTTGCTACAAGTGTCCTGGACAAGTTCACGCCATAATCAGCATTTATTTCCACACAGATTTCGCGAGCAGACTTAAAAGGGTCACCTCTGCTCTTTAGAACTATTGCCCTGTCCATGGCAAGATCGGTTTTTCGTGGTCTTTGCTTCTGAATCTTATTTTTTTTTTCCAAAAATATGGGATTCTCCTCGACCAGTACAAGTACATTGTATACCTTTTGGGAGCATTCCACGATTTTCGCAATTTCACCTGGTTTTTTACCTGATTGCTTCAGTTTGTAAATTACTTTACGTTCCTCCACAGTAAACTCAGTAAATAAAACAAAAATCTGACCGAACATGTGCTCTGTACAAAAGAATCTGCGTTAATAGGAATGTGTGCCAATTATGTGAGCATTAAAAAATGTCTGTGTTCGAACAAAAACGAATGCCAAAAAAGAAACGAAAACTGTAATGGGACAAATAACGGTTATTTGTATTGCGCATTTGTACAGTCATCAGCTGCATCCAACATTTCGAGTCTTAGCGTTGAACTTTTTGTGCAATACGCAAATAAAAAAAATTTTATTTTGTGCCAATTATACGTCCATAGCTGTATATAATTTAATATATTTATATTTATTTATGCTTTTTGCGGTAATTTGCGGCCCTGGCGGTATTGTTTCCTTGTAGGTAAGCTTGAGTTCTCCCACGCGACGCTGCTCGATGTATGGCTAAATGGCAATCGAGATGGTACCGCGATTAAAAGTTGGGTTTTGGAGCAAATGAGCGACTACAAGATCAGCAATGAGAAAGTTAATGAAATCAGCCTAAAATTAAGCTGCGTACAGAGATATATTAAAATGAATCTGAAAAAATGTAGCCGTAATATCCGAACATTTAAGAAGAGACGTTCTAATTGGCTATCTTCAAGTATTACAATTATTTTGGAAAGCCTGGAGGAGACATTAAAGACGAGACGAGGCGAGAGCGTTAAAGAAATGGGTCGTCCTAAGCTGCCATATAATGAGGCAGGACAACGCTTAAAAAGAAAGTTGGCTTCTGACTTAGCAAACACTAATGCAAATTGCACCAGTCTTCTTATGCATGCTGCCGCAGGCTCCGCCAAAAAAACAAATGAATGTGCTACAGCGTATGTGCTAAAGAATGCAATGCTTACTTCAAATGGACCAAGTGAAGTTTTGCAAAACCACCACCATCTCATGCACTTGAGTGTGCAAGACAGAGACAGAGATAACCCCTCCTCTCTTTTTTGCGCACGGGAGTTAGTTTCTTGCGCTCATCAGTTTTGTTGTTGTTTTTTGGGATGCACCTGTTGCTAGCTGCCAAATAGATAGGATAAGTAAATAACTTTTGTGTTTTTCACCCGATCTTTACCAGATTTTCGGTATTGATACATGTTCTACATATGCATGCCTATGCACAAAAAGAAAGATATATGGTAATATTTGCGGCTGCAAAATTATTGATTTGCGGGGGAGTGGGAGGGAAATTTAAAATCTGAAACAAACTTGATCTGCGTGCAAAACATTCCGACCTACATACCGAATTTGGTGGCTCTAGCTCTTATAGTTGCTGAGCTCTCGGCGTTTACACAGACGGACAGACGGACAGACAGACATGGCTATATCGACTTGGCTGTTGATGCTGATCAAGAATATATTTATATACTTTATGGGGTCGGAAATGCTTCCTTCTGCCTGTTACATACATTTGCACGAAATTAATACACCTTTGTACCTACGGTACATAGTATAAAAAGCTTTTTGCATCGGAGCCCATACCTTTGTCTCCTAGTGAAGCACTAGAATTCATGCTTGAAAATTCTTGGAGTAAAGCACAATATAATTCAATGCGAAATCTTAACATAAAGCAAAATTCGAACATATATCCTAGCTACAAAAGAATTCAGGAAGCCAAATTACAGTTAAGACCTGCAGAAATAACTGCAACTGAAACATTGGCTGAAGTTTCATTGCAAAACCTGTTAAACCATGCTGCTAGCCGCATTGTAGTTATGCAGGATGAGATTTTAAAAAATCTTGATATTAGGAGCGCAAAGTTGAGTGTAAGCTACGGATTCGACGACAGAACGGGCCAGAGCATGTATAAACAGAGATTCTAAGTAAACGAGCCGGATTCCCTAGACCAGTCTTTGTTTGTGACAACAATCATTCCCATTAAGCTAATAGATGATTTACAGAGGGTTCTTTGGCTAAATCTGACACCCCAGTCAGTCAGATATTGTAGGCCACTTAAAATGGAATTTGTCAGGGAGAGCAAGAAACACATTCTAAAAGAAAAGGAAAATTTAGAGACACAAATACGAAACATGTTACCATTTATATGCACAACTTCAAACGGAAAACAGATTAATATATCATATTATCTTTATATGACGCTAATAGATGGCAAGATTTTAAATATTTTGACTGGCACAAAATCTTGTCAATTATGCCCGATCTGTGGAGCTGGACCTAAACAATTTATGGCAACCACCAACATTTCCGCCCAGATATTTACACCAAATCAAGAAACTCTTCAATACGGGATTAGCCCTTTGCATGCCTGGATACGGATATTTGAATTGCTACTTAAGATTGCTTACAGAATGGAATTAAAACAAGAAAGGAAGCTAACTTCGGCATGCCGAAGTTTAAATACCCTTGCAGTAATAAAGAAGAAGAAGAAAAATCTTGTACAAAAGAGAATGTATCAAGAAATGGGCTTACATGTAAATAAACCAAAGCATAATGGAAATGGGAACACAAACGATGGCAAAACGGCAAGGAAAGCGTTTTGCAATATAAAATTATTAGCATCAATTTTGGAATTGAAAATTGATTTACTTGAAAGCCTCCGGATTATATTAATCGCAATTTCTTGTGAATTTCCAATTAATGCACTTAAGTTCCAAAAACTCTGCGAAGAAACTTTTACTGCATTTCTGACCAATTACCCGTGGTACCCAATGTCCCCAACATTGCATAAAATACTGGTTCATGGATCTTAAATAATTACATCATCGGTTGTTCCGGTGGGTTGTCTTGGCGAAAATGAATCGGAAGCGCGCAATATGCTGTATAAACAGGATAGGAGATCACATGCTCGTCATAATTCGCGTGCAAACAATTTGATTGACGTGCTTCATAGATCAATTGACTCCTCAGATCCACTTCTTTCGAGTATTGCATTAAAAAATAGGACAGCTCAATGAACAAAATCATTGTTGCCAAAGGATGTCATTTCACTTCTAGAAATAGCTCATATAGCACCCTGTATTAATGATGATTCACTAAACATTGATTCTGAATCTGATTCCGAACATAATGCTGAAAGTTCCTACTCTTTCGAATTAGAAGTAGAAGATAATTAATTTTTTTTTTTACTTAGTTACAATGCGCAATGTGTTTTTGAAAAAGCTTTCATAAATATGTCTTAATAAATATGTCTGCACCTCACTTATATTAAATAAATTTTTCTATTTATTTCAACTAATAAATAAATAAATAATGTATAACCGGAAAATCAAAAAATCAACATCACAGTACGTATACGCAATGTATTCGTATATGGGCGCTAAGAGTAGGCGTGTCCAGAATTATCCAAATTTTTTTTCATGTATTATACATTCTAAAACTATCATATATACCAAGTTTCAGCTCTGCTGCTGCAGATCAATATTAGACTTTATGCCAAAATATCGGCCATTGGGCCCAGTGTGCAGTTGCGGAGTCCGATGCACCGATTGCCATCGTGGAGGAAGTCCCACCGGTCCTTAAAGCGTTCGAGGTTGATGCTTGTGTCCCACAGTTGAAGAGCAGGCGCTTTCCCGGCTTAGACGGCATCAACGGCCCTATTTGCAAGGCAGTCTGGCGCGCCATAACTCAGCATCTGACATCATTGTACTCTCGATGCGTCCGAACGGGATACTTTCCCGACGAGTGGAAGTGTTCACGAGTAGTGGCGCTACTCAAGGGAACCGCAGGGGTCCCCCTATAGGGGGATATGCTTGCTGCCAGTTTTTGGTAAGGTGCTCGAGGCAATCATGCTGAATCGCGTGAGAGAAGTTCTTCCGGAGAGCTGCAGATGGCAGTTCTGATTTCGCCAAGGACGATGTGTGGAGGATGCTTGGAGACACGTGAAGAGCAGTGTTGATGCCAGCCCGGCGTAATACCTGCTCGGAATCTTCGTGGACTACAAAGGAGAATACGACAACGTCGAATGGAGTGCTGCACTACGCCGATTAGCTGACTTGGGGTGCCAAGAGATGAGAGCAACTTATGTCCATCGAGGGGAGCGGAAATAGGCGATGCCGTTTCCATCATCAAGGTTTTTTTAGACGTGATCCTACGGTAAGGTTTGCTGGAGCGAACCTGCCGTATGTGCGTAGCTGTCGGTACCTTAGCATCACGGTCAGCGAAGGAATAAAATTCCTCGCGCACATAGCATTGCTTCGCCAACGAATGACCGGAGTCGTCGGAGTAGCTGCCAAGAGGCGACAAGTCTCCTGTCATAGGAGGATCCTGCTTGTTTGCCTCTCGGTATGCCGAACAATGTCCACTGCGGCATTGCAGGTTCTTGCTGGAGCCCCCCCGGTTGACTTGGCTGCTAAGCAATTTGCAGTCAAATTCAAGCTGAAACGTGAATTCCCGCTGGAGGAGATCGACTGGCTCTATGGCGAGGACATTTCATGTATGAAATCCTACGGATGCACAGTGGTTAGCGTTGACCATAAATACTTCTAGTTGAGGTAGAAGTTTAAAATTTTGCACATTTTTTTTTATTATAGTTGTAAAATGATATCCAAAATTTTGATGGATCGGACCACTATATCCTAAAGCTGCCCTATAAATGATCGCCATGACAATTGCGCTTATATAAGGAAAGCACCTTGGAATACTTTTAGTAGTCAAATCAGTATATTACAACAATAAACAAAAAATTAATTAAAATTAATTTATTATACCAAAATGATTATGAAACTAAATTGGCCATGTAGAGGGCAACAAAAAATGGAATTAAAAAAATTTTTATTGATTCAATTTGAGTTATTGGATTGGTTTTTCTTTTATGTAAAATAGTTAAATTTTATTTTTTCTTTTTATGTCTTAAAAAAATTTTTTTTTTAATAACGTAGTAATTAATTTTTTCCTTAAGGCCAAAAAAAAAAAAAAAAAAAGGTTGACGGTACCAGATGCACATCATCACAAATGAAAAAACCAAAAAGCTTATTAAAATTGATATTATAATCTAGTTTTTGTCATATCCGATTTTGAAAATATCTATTTCAGACAAAATGGAGCCGCTTGAACTTAAAGTTGCTATTTTTGAAAAAAAAATCATCCTTATTTTCCAAATAAAAAACAAGTAAGAAAGCTACAGTCGTTCGTGAACGACTGTTATATACCCTGTACCAAAAAATATATCGCCGATCGAATTAGCTCCCGATTATAAATAAAATCGGTAACCAGGGAACACCACGTGGAGGCCAATGCAATTGCAAAGGGGTCAAAAAGAGACCTACGAGTCGACTTGAGTTGATTACATATTTCTAAAATAAGAGTTATCCAAACAGCTCTCATATTTTTTACGCTTCTCCTTTGACATGTCTTTGACAACGATAAACAAAAGTCAGCTGATCGCGATTTTTGTTTATTAGAGAAATGTAAACAAACTCGCTCTTTGCAAAACCACCACCATCTCATGCACTTGCGTGTGCAAGACAGAGACAGAGTTAGTTTCTTGCGCTTATCAGTTTTGTTGTTGTTTTTTGGGATGCACCTGTTGCTAGCTGTCAAATAGATAACACACTGATAAGTAAATAACTTTTGTGTTTTTCACCCGATCTTTACCAGATTTTCGGTATTGATACCTGATCTACATATGCATGCCTATGCACATAAAGAAAGATCTGTGGTAATATTTGTGGCTGCAAAACGTTTTTTTTTTATTTGCGGGGGAGTGGGAGGGAAATTTTTAAATCTGAAACAAACTTGATCTGCGTGCAAAACATTCCGACCTACACACCGAATTTGGTGGCTCTAGCTCTTTTACTTGCTGAGATCTTGTAGTGCCTGATGCAGGGTTTTGGGAAGATGAAGATACTTCCTAAGCTAATCCGTTAAATTGGTAATCCACCTAAAAGAGAGGCAATTGGCAGGTTTCGGCTGCGACCCGAAGGGCGTTGGGAAAGGGACAGAGGGTTCCCGCTTAATTCGGGGCGTCTCGAAAGTCATTAGCAATCTTGGCAGTCGGCAGATCAGTTCGGTTTTCCTAGCAAAAATTTAAGTGAAAACGAAAAGTTCCGAAGTGGAAAGAAAATAAGAAACGCGAGTGAAGTAACTTTCTGATAATATTATATGCATATATGCTCCGCGTTGCCACTGCCAGGGCAAAAGCTATATTATTTGTTGAGTACCCAGTGTTCAGCGCTGAGTCCGCAAGGGGCTTGGCGCTATATTAAAAGCCCAAATCGGCGATTCTTTGTGTGCCCCAAGACGGAGAAGGAAGAAAGTCAGTGGCCCCCAACAGCAATTCCTAGCTTCACCGCAGCAGCAGCCGCTTCAGCTGTTTCACCAATCCCAACGACTTTGGCGGGCGAAAGGAGTTAAATGTTTTTAGAGAAAATTAATTGTGGCTGGGTCTCTTGATTATTGGACTTTAATTTTGATTTTCGTTCGGTAAACGTGGCATGAATTTTATCCCACAGCTAGCCTCCGACGAAAGCGCTTTCATCGATGAAAAAAAAAAGGAATTCTGTGAGTTGTAATGTTCAGATATTTATATTTTTATTGGTACGACGAATCCTATAAATGGGCAGTGCTCTTGAAAAAGTTAAACAAATACTTATGCTATTAAAACTTTACGCCCTGTTTAATACACTGTATCGAAATCAAATAATAAAAGAATTCCGAAGTCCAAGTCAATAAATTACGCAAATCTTCGTTCTTTTACTCTTTGGAAATGAACTCTTTCCTCAATTTTAATCGATTGCTTTAATTAATTTGAATGTTGAGGATTTAAATTTTGGGTCAAGTTTACGTTGGTTAATGTCCAATAATTCCGTTTAGTTACGTCCTAGCTGTAAGTTCAAATTATCTAAATATTTATTTGTAAGTGTCGCTCTCTATTTTAATATGTACGAAGCAGTAGAGTTAGGGAGCCATTTTTATTAGTAATAAAATGCCTTTTATAATGTTCTAAATTTTTGATCTGCTTTCCTCTACCAGCAGGGGGTTTCCGTAACCGCTTATAGGGGTCATCAATAATAATGAAATTTTGTGGCATAGATGACCACTGGCAGGGAGGGCGAACTGGGTCCTCATTAAGATCAGAGGACGGCAGACGTGTGTTTTAGGTTAATGAGAGAGTGTCCCTTTGTCTTTGAGTGTGAGTTGATTTTTCCTTCCCCATATCTCGTCGTTGCACGCAAATCTAATAGGAATATTGATGGTAAGAGGCAATCTTGAAGAGCAGGCAAGACCACCACCTCCTTAGCCGATGAGCAGAACCGTGCAATTTTCGCGTGCGCCTGTCTCTTCAAGACAACACCTAGCCTGATCGTTACATTAATGATTATGTAAGATCAATATAATTATTATGGCGCCCTAACGTGTTGGCCAAATCATGTTTTGTTTTAAACTTATTGTTTAGAATAAAGTCACATACTCACATCTTTCTCTTAAAACTCTCTGTTTGTTTTTTTTCGTTTCTCTTAATTTTTGTATCAGACGCATAGGAATACTTTGATAGGAGCTGTTCGCAGTCATTCACTGGCCACGGATGATGGGAAAATTTAGAGGACAAAGAAAATCTTTTCTATAAATTTTTTTTAGGGAACTTTGACTTTAGTTAAATAGACGCATAGGAAAACCGGAAAAAAAAAGACTATCAGTAGTTTTTACCGGGCCACGGTTATTTAATGAAAAGTGGAGATCCTATCTTTAAAAATAAATTTGAGGATCATATCCCGCTTATCAAGTGCATAGGAATACAGTTCGATTTTTTTTATAAAATAAGTCGACTGACCACGGTTGATAGCGGAATAGATATGCCTTTCGCAAATGTAGGGTGCGCTAAAGCCGCGAGTTTTCAAGGCCAAGGCGTTTTGTTGTTGTGCTAGGGATTGATAAGACAAAGCAGACGCAGCGATTGCAGCGAGCTTATCCCGAGTAGTAGCAGCATCATTGTTTTTCGCTCTCATTACCCAAGATATTTGTTTATCAAAAACAAAGCGTTGCGGTGAACGCTGCTTGGTTGGATGGCAGTAATTAATATTGATATATTTTCGTTTATTTATTTACTTATTGCCGATTTGTCTATTTATTTTGTTGAATTTATTTATTCATTAACCTACATACCTCTCGAATTTATAGTAAAAGAAATTAGAAATTTATTTATTCTTAGTCAGTTTATTTACTTTTTTAGCATAAACACATTTATTTAAAATTTGGTTAAGTAGTTTGTTGATAACGTTTCATAGTAGGAACATCCGCTCCGTAAGCTCTCCAAGATAAAAGCAAAAGAGCGGATCTGCTGCTTGCAGAGCTGAAGGTCGTTGACCGTAGATTGCGGCAAATATAATTAACAGCTGGAAGTTGCGTTTTAGTGGGAATCGAGACGGAATCAGCATTGATAACTTCATATATCGCGTCGAGGTGCTGACTAAGCAAACATTAGGTGGCTTATTTTCGGTCCTGTGCAACAATGCCAGTATTTTATTTGAGGGAAAAGCCCGGGAGTTCTACTGGCGTTTTCACAAGTCGACCCGTGAATGCAATTGGGACGTACTTTGCCAAGCAATGCGGAAGCAATTCCGAGATACTGGAACAGATGTAGATATTCGGGAGGTAATTCGGGATCGCAAGCAACGAGAAAAAGAGAGTTTCGACTCGTTCTGGGATGCTGTAGTAGCGCTCATGGATGGGCTAGAGATTCCAATGTCGGAAAGATCCACTGTAGAAATTCTTCGACGGAATCTAAGGCCTGAAATACGGCACGAACTCCTGAATGTGGAAATAGGTTCAGTCGATCAGTTGCGGGAAATTTGTAGAAAAAGGGAAAGCTTCTTGGAGGATGTAAAGAGAAATTATTCTTACCAGAAAGTGGCGTCTTTCAAGAAGCAAGTGGCTGAAGTAATAGAAGACTTGCTTTCCGATGACGCCACAGAATTTTCCGAAATTGAGGACGAGGAAGAAGTCGGGGCAATAGCGTTAGTATGTTGGAATTGCCGGAAGGCCGGACATAGATATCACGATTGTGATGGAAAGCGGAAAATATTTTGATACGGTTGCGGAGCTCCTAACGTTTACAAGCCAGCTTGCGCTAAATGTCAAAAAAACGCGGAGGGGGACACACAGCCTCGTCAACAGTCCGGTCCCCAGCGTCATCGTACGACGAAGCCGGATGCAAATCTTTAGTTAGCAGTCCAAGTACCCCAGGTCCAAAAGAAAGCAAAGCAGCGCCAAACAATAACTTAGTTTGGCACCAGCTGATACAAGGTAGATTAAATGAATCAGCAGTAGATAGGTTAAAACCAAAAAAGTCCAATTCTCGTCACGCCAAACGGTTAAGGGAGTACCAGAGAGCAGCGAATATATGTAGTTAATGCCATAAGATACAAACCGACAAATAAACGCCCTTATGCCGAAGTGGAAGTTTTGGGTCGGCAGATTACAGGTCTTTTGGACACTGGAGCGGCAGTTAGCGTGATAGGAGGGAGTTTGGCTGAACAGATCATTAAAAGCAGAATTCCATTCAAGAAGGGAGGATCTTCGGTCAGCACGGCAGCATAGGTCGGATAAAAGTCCCTATCAAGTACAAGGATCAAAGCAAAGAGATGGATCTTTTCATAATTCCATCTCTCAAGCAGGACTTGTATCTGGGAATTGATTTTTGGTCGTTGTTTGAATTATTACCACCAGATATGGTCATTTCCGAAATTGATTCCGAGTCACATAGCTTATCTGTACAACAAAACGAACGATTGCAAGCTGTAATACAGAAATTTCCATCTTTTGCGGTATCAGGATTAGAGAAAACGTCTAAATTGTCGCACTCTATAGATATAGGAGACGCCAAGCCGGTGAAACAAAAGCATTTCCCAGTGTCGCAGGCAGTAGAAAAGCTGTTATATGACGAGGTGGACCGAATGTAAAAGTTGGGAGTGATCGAGCAATCCGATAGCGCATGGTCGTCTCCGGTTGTTTTAGTCCAGAAACCGAGCAAGGTTCGGCTTTGTTTAGACAGCCGTAAACTTAACGCTGTCACCCGGAAGGATGCATATCCACTTCCACAGATAGATGGCATTTTGGGTCGCCTCCCCAAGGCGATGTTCATCTCGAGTCTGGATCCCAAGGACGCCTATTGGCAAATTCCGCTTGAGCCGGAATCCAGAGACAAGACGGCATTCACAATCCCAGGCAGGCCCCTATACCAACACAAAGTGATACCATTTGGCCTTACAAATGCATCCCAAACCATGACACTCCTCATGGACAAGGTCATACCTGCAGAGCTGCGAAACGAGGTGTTCGTTTATCTTGACGGCTTACTGATCGTATCGGATAGTTTCGAGGCACATTTGAAGGTGTTAGACATTGTCGCTGGTCTTAAGGCGGCAGGCTTGACATTAAATGTTGAAAAGAGCAGTTGGTACCGAAAAACATCTGTGGCAGCTCCATTGACCGATTTGCTCAAACCGATGAAAAAATTCGCAATGACACCTGAAGCCGAGAAAGCCTTCGAGGATTTGAAGCATAAGCTGTGCTCAGCTCCGGTACTCCAGAGTCCGGATTTCTCGAAACCATTCTTCGTGCAGTGCGATGCAAGCAATACTGGTATGGGAGGTATGTCAAAAAAATTAAACAAAGCGCAGAGGAATTATCCGGTAACAGAGCAGGAAATCTTAGCAGTATTAGTTTGCATAAAGAGGTTTAGAGCCTACATAGAAGGCCACCAATTAACGGTGATTAAGGATCACGCTTCCTTGAAGTGGCTGATGTCGCAGACAGATTTACACTCCAGGCCCGTTGGGCCTTAAAATTACAGGGGTTCGATTTCAATATTGAGCACCGGGTTGGGCGATTAAATGTCGTCGCGGCCATATAGGTATTTTTATCGTCCTGGATCATTATTCTAAATTCGTATTCCTGAAGGCCATAAAGAAGCAAACGGCCGAGGTTGTTGTGAAGTACATGGAGCAGGAATTGTTTCATACTTTTGGAGTGCCGGAGTCGGTCATCTCAGACAATGGTTCGCAATTCAAGTCCGATGTTTTTCAAGATTGTCTCAGGAAGAATAAAATCACTCATATTCTCACGGCTGTGTACTCGCCGCAAGCAAATGCTTCGGAACGGGTTAATCGATCAGTGATCGCGGCCATCCGGTCGTATGTACGCCCGGATCAAAAGGATTGGGACGAAAAACTCAGCAGCATTACACCCCCAAGTTTGATATTAAGCGGGGGGCATTTGTAGCGCCTGAGTCAGTGTCAGAATAAGATACTTCGCTGGCGCCACCTAGGAGACAATAGCGTAGCACAGAGCTTTGGCGATCTATAGATGCTGAACGAAGCTGAGGAGGCTAATCCACCTCAAGGGAGCAAATGTCATCTTTCGGCTGAGACCCGAAGGTTGCCGAGAAATATAGAGAGGGGTCCCGCGCATTTCGGGGCGTCTCCCTTTTCATTAGCGGTCTTGGTAGCAGGCAGTAAAGTGCGCTTTTCGGATTTTTGTTTAAACTTATCTTCCAAAAAGAAAAACGAAAGTTGCAAAAGAAACGCGAGTGAAGTAAAAATCTGTATAATAATTACTCCGCGTTGCCGCTGCCACCGCAAGCAATCAATTTATATCACTCCGAGAATATGATGAGCAGATGAAAAAGTGAAAATGTGGAGAAGGAAATGAACTAAAAGGAAAAATTTTCCGTTAGGCTTGGCGCTTTACAAGAGCCCATTTTTGGCGTTATCTTTTTATTGCAAACGGCGAGGAGAGCGTCAGCGGCCTTAGTAGCCACAGAGGCCCGAGCGGTCTCAGCGTCTGCAGCGCAAGCGCAGCAGTTTCGGCGGCCCGGCCGAAGATTAGCAGCAGCAACCAGAAGACGGAATAAATCTTATCTTAATATATATAAATCTCGTGTCACAATGTTTGTCCTCAATGGACTCCTAAACCACTCAACCGATTACAATAAAATTCGCACACCATGTGCAGTTCGATCCAACTTGAGAGATAGGATAGTTTAAATCTCAAATTATAGTCACAATTATCTGTTAACTCCAAATGATTCTAACCAGAGCTCGCAAATAACAGTTGACCGTTTCTTGCAGTCACCAAATAACTGTTTTTTGCGCACCACATGCGCAAATAGTCAGACAAGAACCGTTCACCAGTGTCTGTTGAACGAATGCACGGTGCTCAACCAAAAACACAATTTCGTGTTTCTCTTTTGCTCTGCTCATCGCTGACCGTTTTGCAACGAGCGAAGATTTTTTGCATTTGTTAATGTTAATGTTAATTCGCTACTACCTGTAAAGCTAAACACTGAATAAGTACTAAATTTAAAGTTATATCTATCTATCTAATATATATGTTAAAAATTTTAACTTAAAATTGTTGCAATGGTTTGTTTGCACGGAAGACAAAAGACCGTTTGCGATGAGCCTTTCGTTTTTTCGCTCTTCTGCTGACCCTCATCGAGCGAGCGTTCAGTTGGCTCTCTCTCTCTGAGTTGTTGTTGAGTGAGCATAACAAGAACAACGCGACTGAGAACTGTTGACCGAAAACCAAAACAAAGAGAAACGAAAAGTTCTGTTCAG